>CABHPR010150484.1:350-20965 GCA_902168415.1 Peromyscus melanophrys | reverse complement strand
AAAAAAAATGTCTCTAATTCTTGCACTTTTGATTAGATAGGTTGTGGTTTGCTTTGGATCCTTAGATCTGGAACATAATTAAATAAATGCTTCATGTTCATAGTGTGTTTAGAAAATAGAGATCATTAAATAGTTTAGGGACTAAGTGAACAAATCCTTTTTGGATTGCAATCAATAAATATACCTTGCTTGACCTTCAGATGACAATAGACATACAGATCGTAGGTCGACCTCTATGTGTAACCTCAGCCAGAATTCTAAGTAGCAACGTGAACATTATTAGATAACTCTGTGGACATTCGGATATCACAAAGACGAAAAAATATTCCATATACACAATCTCATTTGTTCCTCAAGCCGCGACTGTGAGAGCGTGATGAAATGGCCTAATGACACGCATCAGATTAAGCACCAGAGCCAGGGTTTAAATGAGGGACTTCACTCCCTCAAGAATTTGTACTCACATATGCTCTGTCTTCCAAATAGTAGAGAGAATAAAATCTGCTGCAGAGAGAAATTCTGGAGTAAGGGCAGAGGAGTGATGCTGGGGATGCTATGTGTTGCTCTGATTGATTGATAAATAAAATGCCGATGGCCAGTAGCCAGGCAGGAAGTACAGTGTAGGTGGGATAAGGAGAGAGGAGAATTCTGGGAGGTGGAAGGCTGAGTCAGGAGATGCTGCCAGCCGCCGCCAGGAGAAGCAACATGTAAAGATACCAGTAAGCCACAAGCCACGTGGCAAGGTATAGATTTATAGAAATTAGTTAATTTAAGACATAAGAACTAGATAGCAAGAAGCTTGCCACGGCCATACAGTTTATAAGTAATATAAGTCTCTGTGTGTCTACTTGAGTCCAAGCAGCTGGCCTCAGGGCTGCAGGAGCTGAGCAGAACCAGGAAAACTTTAGCTACGGAGCAAGACCAAGACCTCAGTGGCTCTGGCTATGTTAAGTTGGATATAGGCCAAAGCACCAAGAATTTGCAGGGACTTCGATAATGGTGTCTAACTTGACAGCCATTTTAGTGGCCATGTGGTTCAAACCCACCCGAGATTGCTTGAGCACTTACCTTTGACTCTTCTGGGGTTATTTCCAGATCACCTTGTTCACATCTGACTATCTTTTGTGATTTCCTTGTAAGCTACAGTTTCAAATAAAAACCACATTTCAAATACAAACATAAATAACTACTGCTGCTGCTGCTACTACTACTACTACTGCTATTAAAAATAATCAGAGAGAAAAGATATCCTCTGGTGTGTATGGGTTAAGAGTCAGAGCTATATGAAAGCTTCGAGGAGACAGCCTTGAAAGATACTTGGTGTCCTATGGATCCATCTTTGCTCTACCCGTGTCTACTTGTCTTGTGACCTAGTTAGGGTCAGCAAGTACTCCTTCCAAGCCCCATTTCAAGATGGGCTACATAGAGCTTCAGGGTGAGTCAGAAAGGGTATCTGTGTTAAGTTCTCTGTAATGTAGAGGGGGGTGCAAGAGGAAATCTTTAGGGATTAAGGGTAGTTGTGTGTGCTATAGTCTCTGTTGAAGGCAAAGTTAACTTCTCATTAAGGTTCTGGTTAAGCACTGTTATGGAGTACCTATTAGACTCTGTTTTCTTGTGATAGAATGGAGAGCTAATGAGATCATTAAACACCTCATCCACTACTCCTTACACTCCACACTTACAGAGAATATTCATGGATTTTTGACATGAGCCTTAACCTCAGGAGAGTGGGTCAGAGAGAGGGATCCATGTCAAACTAAGGCCTTTTTGACACCCGAATCTACTTTCCTTATCTTGCCTCTTTGGGAACCATGATGCTGTGGAGGCACTGAGGAACATAGAGTCCCATCCTACCTTTCTCTGAAGTTCTGAGATACTGTGGACCAAAGCCTCATTCTTCTTCTCCTGGAGAGAGAAAGGACCAGAGTATAAGTTTGAATCATGGTAACATCATCTCCCCGCCCCCCCCCCCCCCCCCGACAGAGTTTCTCTGTGTAGCTTTGCGCCTTTTCC
The DNA here is from genome assembly GCA_902168415.1 of Peromyscus melanophrys. Lineage (NCBI taxonomy): Eukaryota > Metazoa > Chordata > Mammalia > Rodentia > Cricetidae > Peromyscus > Peromyscus melanophrys. The sequence continues at coordinate 18,952 of CABHPR010150484.1, read as the reverse complement.
TGGATCTCGCTCTGTAGACCAGGCTGGCCTTGAACTCACAAAGATCCGCCTGCCTCTGCCTCCCAAGTGCTGAGATTAAAGGCATGTGCCACCACCACCTGGCAACATCATCTACTCTTATTCAGTTGGTATTCCCATTTAACCAGGCAGTTTTTTTCTTACAGAAGTTTGAACTTATTTGTACAATGTAAGTAGATCTTAAAATTAAATCGCAGGTGAAATAATCAGCAGCATATAAGGAATATAGATATTTACGTTCTCAGTACTAAATATTACCTGAGAAACCTTATTCTCCTCAATTCCCTCCCATGCATGGACCTAGTCCTTGTATGCAAACAATATTAGCTTAAAACCTCCTTTCTAGGACTAGGTTTCATGGCACCAGAATGCTCCATGGAAGCTTCCAAACGAGGGAAGCAACCAATAGTCCTATCCATCTGTGCTTCCCATGAATCATAATACCAATCAGCATGGCATGATAACCCTAAGGATACAACAGTGGCATTCACACCTTGATGACAACCAACAGCTCTCTAATTGGACGTAAGACCTGTTCAACAAGAGGGAAATCATGCCAGGTACAGAACCCTAGCCAACTACCCAGGGCCAGTGAAGACATGGATCCTGGAGGAGAACCTACCACCACTTTACTAAACCAGTGCAATCATATTCTAACTGTTTCTCTTTATACCCACAGACAAGTATAGTCCTCACCCTTCATCAAGGAAACTTCTCTTTGCAACAGACAGAGAACATTACAAAAAAACCACAACTGACCAAAATGCAGAATTGGACCTAGTCGCATCTGATATATCTTTAATACAACTCCTGCCCCTAAGGTTCAGGGATCTTGCCAAAGAGGAAGAGGAAAAATTATAATAGCCATAGGAACAGGGGATTTCATGTGAGGTTATGTCTCTTAGAAATGTCAGAAGCTACACCCATAAAGTCTCATCCACATGGATACCTAAACATGACTTGAAGAAGGATGCCAGCAATAGATACACTAAGGTCAATGAGGGCCTCAACCCTACACAATAGTACAGTCAACTAAGAAATACTGGAGAGAAACAGTTTCACCCAGAGAAGAACACACTAATTAGTCATCCAATACCAAATGGTCAGCCCTGAAAAAAATACATACAAGTAACAAGATGCAGACTGAACAGGTTATATTTATATATTTAGTAATATACACACATGCGTGTAACAACAATTAATGAAAAAAGAGGCAATGAATTTGAAAAAGAGCAGAGTGGAGTACATGAGAGGGTTTGAAGGGAGGAAAGGAAGAGGGAAATGATGTAATTATAATCTCAAAAACATTTAAAAAAGAATGAAAATATGCTAATTACATGTTTATGTTGACTTTATGTTGAAATGATATTTCAGTTATGTGGGATTAAAGATCTTATCCAATTAAGATTTACAACGACTGGCTTAGTTGAAGGGGTTGTGCTCTAGGGTGAGGCCGGGATGAAGCCCATGGACTCGCTTTCCCTAGTATCGTACTTACAAGTCTGGTTGTTTCTTCCTCCAGCTCTTGCAGAGCCCTTTCTCTCTCCATCACAGCGCAGTTTTCCTTCTCCCAATCCTCGTCTTCTGCAGGGTCTCCAGTCTGGGTGATCTCACTTTCCAGCCTGAAGGATGCAAGTGTAAACCACAAGGACCTGTGATGGCCAGGTTCAGAAGTGATAAAACTCAGGGCTTGATGACTACATGTGCATCTCAAGTTAGAAACTCTTCTTTCCCAGGTCCATAGAATCAGGTCATTTCCAAGCCATATAAAGAAAGAACTGCCTTATCCCAGGCCAAACACTCTGGTGTTCTTCAACGTAAGGAAAGATCTGCCTAGTCTTTTAAGTAATATTAATATTTTTAAGCTTTCTGTGTTTGAATGTCTTAGGGAAAAAAGAGTGAAGGATAGTTGTTTGCTACATGAGATAGAGTTCTCTAGAGAAAGTAGGAAAATTGAGGGTTTTGTCTATCTCTCCCACCTCTCTTCTTTCAGGTTGAGAACTTCCATCATGAAACCTAGACTTACCTCTGGATTTCATTTTCTTTTTCTTGTATTTTGAGAAGAAGCTCCTGGTTGGCTTCATCTATTCTCTGCATATCCCTTTCAAGGTCCATGTTCAAACTGATAATGTTCTTCTTTGATTGGGCCAATCTTAAGATTTCCATTTTTTCTGACCTATAGGCTCAGCCCCCCAAATAAACAAGGGCTGGTTATCTCAAGAGCAAAGATCAGTGGACCAAGTGGGCTCTCTAGAAAATGGGTAATTCATCCGCTGTGCTCTTCCTGGGAGCACGCTTTTCTATTTTCATTCCTGGATACTCATACATCTGAATCACACCCTACAATGTCTTCGTAATTCTCAACCCAGCAGGGGACATCTTGAGATGCATCTCCAGTCTGATTTCAAGAGAAGCTTCACTTCCTTAAATAGCCTTGTACTGGAGAGAACTGTTTCCCATGGCAACCTTTTCCTAAATTGTTCTCAAAACATGCTTATGCAATACACTTTTATTGACTATTTTTATCTAGGCACCTGCTCCATCACTTCTGAGTTTGTCTGCTTCATTCAGAGACAGAAGTCTCTACCACCATGATAGGACTTCAGTCTTTCCACCCTTGCTTCCCCTTCCCTTTGGTTTCTGATTATAATGTTTGAGACTCTCATATGAGGGCCATTTCAGTGAGTACATACTTATATTTCAGGAACATCAGTCAACAGCACAAACTTCTGTTTTGAAAAAACTGTGAGTGAAATGATAACTTTAGGAAGAGTACCTAAGTCAAGGGAGGCTCACCCTAAACTTTTTCTAGCATGTAAAATAGTCCATTGGTTTGCCTTTGGAGTTCTTAATTGGGAATAGGGTAGTATGGCCCCCGGGGATTTTGTTTTGAGTGACATGAAGCACGATATTGGAAAATGGAGTCCTGTGTTGGAAGGGCTGGCTTGGGTGTTGTATTTACAGTAGTTACCACTTCCTGTAGGAGAGAAGGGCTTGGGAGATGGGTGCAGGGGAGAGGAGGGAGAGGTGACTGGAAGATTAGAGAAGGTATGGCCAGCGACCTGCCTCACACCTGGTGCCTGGATGCCGCCTTTCGTAGTCGCTGTTACTTACTCGTAATCTAGCTCATTTTCCTTCTGTTCTTCCATTGTAGATGCCTGAAATGTTAGCAGAGATACGGTTACGAACTGCAGAAGTGGGTCCAGCAAACCCCCAATAGAAAGTCAGTCAACTGGTTTTCTCCCTTCAGAGCCCCTGAGTTGGATATGACAAAAATCCCAGCTTTTTCTGCTCCTCATCTGATTCTGCATCAGGAAGTGAGGGTGCAGAGGCCTGCTGGAAAATTCCATAAGAGGTCTCACAAGCAAACACCTAGAGGTTGTTTGCCATAATAACTGGATTTGGAAACCCAGACAAAGCACTAGGAAGGAACAGAGGTCATCAGTTTTTCTTAAGTCTTCTTTCTTTATGACCTGCTGCTTTCCTAAAGGTCTCAGGGCACGGATGTATCACCGTATCACCGCCCTGGAAAGTCACGGTTGTTCCCTAGTCCCCGGCCACTGCAAGCTTGATGGGAAGCGTGTCAATATTAATCAGGAATCAGAAAATGAAGTCGAAGGAAACTCCACGGCCCTTTCTGCCCTCTAGCTTCTTCTACAAACTTTACCTCCCTTCTACGGATGTGCTTTGGCTTCCTGATCCTGCCCTAGTCAATTAGCTTCTGAAGACTCGCATCTCTTCCCACTGGAGCCGTCCAATGGAATGTCACAACCTTCCACTGGGTTATGACTCCACAATTGACATCGGAAGGGCAGGGCAGCATGTCACAGTGGTGCCAATGACAAAGTCAGAACCTCTTTATGGCTAAGTCTGCCCCAAGCAGGGACAAGCTTCAGGGAATCTTGTTTCTAGGCAGTATAAAGGGAGAGTCTTCCTCACTATGTCTCTCCAGTAAATAGGTCTTTCTTCCTGCCCAAGTGTGAAGAAGATGGGAAATTTGGTCTTGTGGCCACAGTGATGCTATTATGTGCCCAATGAATGACCCATTCATCCTATGGGTATTAAAAAGTAAAAGCACCAGTGTCTTCAAGAGTGTACAGGACAATCCGAAGCGCTTGGCCTTGGGAAAAAGTTTACATTCAGAGGGTAGTGGCGTGTGTGTGTGTGTGTGTGTGTGTGTGTGTGTGTGTGTGTGTGTGTATGTAGGGAGGGGAATACATTGATTTTATATCATAAGAAAGGATGCGACAATATGAGCAGGTGAAGAAAATGGGGGAAGGCAGCGTGTGTGCGGCGAAGGGCGGATTTTACAATTGGGTGGTGCAGAGAGAGCCCCGGAGCCGCCTCATGCTTGAAAGCAGTGTGTGAAGAGGCTTGATGGACATGGGGTGTGCTGAGATAAATGCAGTGTCCAGCAGATCCAGCCATACCAGCAAGGGGCACCAAGACCCAGTTTTGCCTGCAGAGGTTCGTGGATCCATCCAAGCTTTCTGCGGTCTGCGCTTTTGAGAGTAAGAACCCACCCCCAAGACAGAAATTACAAGAGATTGTAACGCTGACAATGCCCCTGATTGTCTTCAATGAGCTCCACAATTGGAGTCTTCTCTTGCAAGCTTTAAGGGAAAAGCACACACAGAAAACAAAGAATGTGCATTCTCTATATGGGAATGTGTGGGTATGTCTGCCAGTTCTTCACAGCTGGTAACTTCCAGGTGTGAGTCACAGACACCTGTCAAGCTTCAGGTCTCAGAGAAGACCACATTGAGATGATTTGTGAGCCAGACCAACTTCTTAACGTACTGAAGTTTCTAACAAACTATTTGTAAAATTAATGGCCTCTGATGACCCCCATTACCATCTCCTGAAAGAAGGCATCTCATTGCTTTATGAAGCTGTTCACAGAAGAGTAATTAAGTAACAATTCAGGCCAATGGCCTCTCCCAGGAATTGATGGTAGGGAGAGTTCATTAACCCCACCTGGCTATAGCTTCGCCAGGAAATGCCCTGGACCAAGGTTATTGCAGCTGTTAATGGATTGGATAGGAACTTTAACTGGGTAAAAATAAAGCCGTGTCTCCTGCCCAGGGAGCCTTTCTCCTTGAGGGGCTACCCCTGTGAACTGGAAGAGCGGCAGGACCTGTGCTTTGGGCCCTGCACTGATGAGGACAGCAGATTGCTACCAAGGAGAATCCTTAAATCAAGGTGGAAACAGGGCCTTGGGGGGAAGTTAAGGGTTTTTTTTTGATCCAAGCCTCTTCCTGAAGACCACAGATGGCTTGATTAACACCCAGTACAGCTTTTGGAGCAGCTGTTCTCCGTGGTAAAGTTTCTATGCCCTCCTCTCCAGCGGGAAGAATGGCTGAGGTTCATTTCTCGGCTCACTCCCTGCTGTCAGAAATGCCTCTGCCCTTGTGAGTTCCTCTGTTGGGAAACTCTTGCCCTGATTGCAGACTGGGAGTCCCTGCTGGGTTTGCTGGGCCTGTGCCCATGTGCTGTGGAGACCAGGCAGGTAGGTGCACCTGAGCTCTCGGTGGAAGCTGCCTGCTTGGTAAGGCCTATGGGAAGGGGAAAGCTATCTTGTCTGTTCACCTTGTGTGTCCTTTCTTTGCAGGTTGCCAAATGTTTACTGGATGCTTTTATGATTAAGTCTGGTTTTGAGGTTCATTCCTGGGGGAGAGTCTAGGGCATCATTTTAGAAAATTGTTCCTCAAATACACTGTAACCCCTGTGTATTTTTGTATTTGTAGTTACTGTTATCATACATACTTTGGGTTCATTTATAAAATCTCTTTGAATTTCCCTTCAGAATACATTTCTAGTATGCACAAAAGCATATATTTGAACTACTGAAAAGAGACAGCGATACATATAGAACATAAATGTGGGGGGGATAACACTCTCATTGGATCCAAGTTGGCTTTTTCCTTTGCAAGTCAAAATTCAGATGTAATACAGTTTAATATTCAATAAATTGAGTTTCAACTGACAAAAGATATATATATTTCTTTTAAAATGAAATTTACCAAATCATTGCTATTATAAAAACAGTAAATAACTTAAAAAGTTTATCATGGATTTTACCTCATAGCAATAACTCTGTTTTTCAAAATGTGTTATTAATTATTCAATAATTCCATATGACTTAGTTTTAAATTATTATTATTTTTGAATTATTCATGTGTATGGGTATTTTGCCTGCATGTATGTCTGTGTATGTGCACATGTATGTGCATGTGTGTGCCTGGTGACTGTGATGGTCAGATCCCCTGAAAGTGGAGTTACAGATGGTTGCAAGCTTCTCTGTGGGTTCTAGGAACTAAACCCAGGTCTTCTGCAAGAGCAGCTGGTGCTATTGACTCCTGAGATATCTCTCCAGTCTCTCATATAATTTATTTTGATCAATTCTTTTGCTTAATCCCTTCCAGATCTGCCCTCATTCCTCACTCCCCAACTCTGTGTCTTTAAAAAACAACAACAGCTCACAACTCCATTTTTGCTGCTTATATACTCCTAGATGTAGGGCCATCCACTGAGCTGTGCTCAACATACCAGAAGGCATATACCTAAAGAAAACTGACTCTACCTTTCTAGGAAGCCATCCATTGTCCATAGCTCCTCAGTTAGGGGTGGGGACTCCTTCTCACTCTGTTCTAGAATGCTGACTGTCTTAATCTTGTACAAATCTTGGTACAGGCAAACTGTTGGAGAATATTATTTTAAGATGTGTTACATTTGTTTATGCTGTGGAATATTTGTTTCATGATGCAAAGATGTGTTGTGTTCTTTTATGTTGTATTTGTTTAACTCTGTGAAGCTGTGTTACTTTGCCTGTCTAAAAACACCTGATGGTCTAATAAAGAGCTGAATGGCCAATAGCAAGGCCGGAGAAATGATAGGTGGGGCTGGCAGGTAGAGAGAATTAATAGAAGGAGAAATCTGGGAGGAAAAGAAGAGCAAGAGAGCAAGCAGAGGAGGATGCGAGGAGCCAGCCACAGAGTAGGAGTGCAAGTAAGATTACAGAAGTAAGAAAAGGAAAAAGCCCAGAAGCAAAAGATAGATGGGACAATTTAAAGTTAAGAAAAGCTGGCAAAAAAAGCCAAGCTAAGGCCGGCATTTATAATTAAAAATAAACCTTCATGTGTGACTTATTTGGGAGTTGGGTGGTGGGCCCCCCAAAGAGCCAACAGAGTAAAGAGTAAAAAACAACGGGCAACCACAGATGTTATGAATTCATGAGTTCAACAGTTCTGTCATGTGCAGAAGACAGTTTTGATCCTTCATCCCTGACCTCTGGTTTTTATAATCTTTCAGCCCCCCCCAACTTTCCATGATGGTCTCTGAGCACTCCAATGACACTTATTCTCTGTACTTTGACTATGGCTCTCTTACTAAACACAGTCCTGTTCTGAAGTACTGAAGTTAGAATTTCAACAGAAACATTTGGGAGGATATAACTCCTCCCATAATAGTGCCTAAACATCACCTTTCTACTCTCCAGGACTGGTCCACCCAGGCACTCAAGGGATGCTTTATCTGCAGTAGAACTTGTGAGCATTCTCCTCTCCTCTCCTCTCTCATAAATCAATCCAAAGGGGGCTATGGCTATATGATGTGGGATGGTCTGTATGTCAAACATGTTGCTTATTGGTCAATGAATAAAACACTGATTGGCCAATGGTCAGACAGGAAGAAGTATAGGCGGGACAAGGAGGAGAGAATTCTGGGAAGTGGAAGGCTGAGGAGACACTGCCAGCCGCCACCATGAAAAACAGCATGTGAAGATGCCGGTAAGCCACAAGCCATGTGGCAAGGTATAGATTTATAGAAATAGATTAATTTAAGATATAAGAACAGTTAGCAAGAAGCCTGCCACGGCCATACAGTTTGTAAACAATATAAGTCTCTGTGTTTACTTGGTTGGGTCTGAGTGGCTGTGGGACTGGCGGGTGACAGAGATTTGTCCTGACTGTGGGCCCGGCAGGAAAACTCTAGCTACAGCTATAGCTGAGTGGGAAAGCACATGCTGAGCTTATGTGAGGCTCCTGGGGTCAGTCCTGACACCTGCACCCTTCCCTCAAGGAACACATTTGTATAATTGTTGGGTTGCCTCCAGTATAACCAAATGACAACAATAGAATTATTTTTTAACTATTTTGAATGTGTATAATTAAACTATGAAGAAAATGAAAACAATAAAGATTGTCTCATTGGGATTAGAGAAGCTTTCAAAGTCTCCAACATGTATGACATGCTCAATATTTTCTAGTTGATTTTTTCTGTGACTCTAAACATGTGGAAGAGGAAAGGGGATTTCTTCAACTGTACCATGAACTAGGGAATTTCCACAGTTGTGATGCAGATCTGATATTGTGGATGCCATTCAATGCACCCTTCATATTGGTGATGTATTTTTGTTTTCAGTGTGCTAATTTCTTATGAGATAAACCCATGCTTGGTAGGCACTTCAGCCAAACTTTATTTTACTTATGTCCATGTGTCTCTGCATGGGGTGTTTGCTCATGCTTGTTTAAATGCAGGTGGGTGCTCACATGTTCAAGTGCACATACACCTGTGTGTGTACATGTAGACTTGAGGCTGACATCCAGAGTCTTCCCCTATTGCTTGCCATATCATTTGTCGAGGCAGAGTTTCTCAGATGATCCCAGAGCTTCCCGGCTAGTCTAGCTAGCCAGCTTGCTCTGAGGATCTTCTGTGTCCATCTTCTGAGCTCTGAAGTTACAGGTGTGATGCCCCTCCCACCCAGCATTTATGTGGGTGCTGGGGTCTAAACTCTGGTCCTCATGTTTGTGTAGCAAGGGCTTGGACATTTCCTCAGCTTCTTTGCTTATTTTGTGTTTGTGTCTATAGCTTTATTTTCCATGTGTGCAGTCAGAGAGTGAACATTAATTATGAGGATCCTAAACAGACTGACTGGAGTCTCTGCACATGAACTCATAAAGTCCTGATGTTTGTTTGTACGCCTTTAATCCCTGCACTCAGGAGGCAGAGGCAGGCAGATCTCTGTGAGTTTGAGGCCAGTCTGGTCTACAGAGCGAGTTTCAAGACAGCCAGGGCTGGTACAGAGAAACCCTCTCTCAGGGAAAAAATATATAAATAAAATAAAAAGAGTGCTTAATGCTTTTGCAGAGGATCTAAGTTAGGTTCCTAGCACTCAGGTCAGGTAGTTCATCACTGCCTGCAACTCCAGTTTCAGGGGACCTGACATTCTCTTTTGGTCTCCACAATCATCTGAGTTTGTGGGTACAAATATAACCCCCCACAGACATACACACATACACATAATTAAATAATAGTTATAGTTAAATATATAGTAAAACTACAATCATTATTTTAAATGTAATGATATTGCTTAGGACAATTTTTTAGTATAAACAGTATTTGTCTTATAGAAAAATCTTGCATTGGTAATTATTCTAGTGGATCAGTGTCTAAAGGCACGCTGACCTAGGCAGAGGGGAAAGACCAGCCAGGCCAACATAGGAGCACAGTGTATTTATTGAAGCTTCAGCTTTCGTCTCACAAGTGTGAGAAGGGTTAGGTATGGTGGGTAAGGATGGGGGGCGTCTAGGAGAAAATGCTCTCATTCAAAGATAAACACAGATAAATATGAATGGATCCAGTATCATATGGCACTGAAGGAAGTAAAAGGCCAGGAGTATCCAAGTTGGAAAAACTTACCTTGATTGATCAAAATTAAATCATTGCTTCATAAAATCAGAATCTGTAAAGAAAAAGAACAAACCTCCCCTCCTCTGGCCACCCACCAAATGAGGGAAGTGACCTGATACACCAAGGAAACAGCCCTCTTTTCTGGGTGTTGCTTAAAACTGAAAAACTATAGACAAGTGTCTAGCAAGAATGTTCCAACTTGATTTCCTACATCTCAACCATGAACTTTGTAAATGACAGCACGTCACAATGTCAAAGCTTGGACATACTTGAAAGTACACTAGCCCTTTGGGAATGACAGCGTGGATCACAACTTTTAGACACGGCAAATCTGTGTCAGATGTAAAGGTTAAGTCACTTTTTCCTTTCAATAAAACTTTAGCTACTCCAGTTTTCTCTAGTTTATAAAACACCAGAGAGCAGGGCTTTGCAATGAACACTGTTGCAGCCTGTGTCCAGACAGTACTGATTCTTACGGCTCTCGCGGTCTATGTTGTTTTCTTCTCTTGGTGTCCCCTCTCGGTTGTTGAAACACATGTGAGGGCTACCGATTTTTTTTCTGCAATAATTTGAGATTCCACAACCTCCCTGATGGGCTATCTCCTCTCTTCCTTCTCTCTGCATTCTCAATGGTTCTTTTGCTTTCTATAATCTGATCATCTACATATAAAGATGGTATTGATGTTGCCTTTCCTGTTGATACAGGACTTGGCTTTTTCTCTCTCGTCTTATCCTTAGGGAAACTTAAGAGATGATGCACAAAGTTTATAAAAGGAAACATAGAGCTGGGTGATGGTGATGCACACATTTAATCCCAGCACTTGGGAGGCAGAGGCAGGTGGATCTCTGTGAGTTCGAGGCCAGCCTGGTCTACAGAGTGAGTTCCAGGAAAGGTGCCAAAGCTACACAGAGAAACCCTGTCTCAAAAAAACCAACCAACCAACAACAACAACAACAACAACAACAAAAACGTAGAAAGGTCCACTTTCTAACACAGAGATAGACAGGCAAACAGCCTGTTTTCAAGTAGGAAATCTTATAAAGATGACAGACTGTTCGATGCTGACTCAGCATAGCACAGTCCCAATAACAATTCTGTAGATTTTTCTTTGGGAAGAGTTAAAAATATAAAACACATATGGTAAAATAATTTGTCAAAATAGCCAGGAAGACTCTGGATAAAGCCATATGTGCAGTTACAGAGAGGAACAATGTCAAGGGTAAGATGGGAAAATAGTATTTCAATATATCTTTATCTTTTGGATTATAGCTTTCAACCAAGTATGCATTAGGTATAATTTAAAAAACATAGCACAAGATTGTAATAAACAGGATTGAGACAACATGGGATTCTAAATCAGAGAGATGTACATTTCTAAGCTACGAGACTGTGAGCATTATGAAGCATGATGGGAAATGTTACTCTTGATATAACACACAAGCTCAAGGATTTTAAAACAAGGAAAAGGAAAGAAAAGAAATCCAAGGTGGACACAGACATGGTTTTAAAATATGGCACATCCATGAAATAATGAACATGCAAATAAAGAGAATTATGGACACAGGGAAAAGGAGAGGAGAGGAGAGAGAAGAGAGGCGAAGAGGGGAGAGAAGAGGAGAGAAAAAGAGAGGAGGGGAGAGGAGAAGACAGGAGAGGAGGGGAGGGGAGAGAAGAGGAGGGGAGAGGAGAGGAGAAGAGAGAGGAGAGGAGAAGAGAGAGGAGGGAAGACAGGAGAGGAGAGGAGGGGAGAAGGAGGAGGGAAGAGAAGAGAGAGGAGGGAAGAGGAGAGGAGAGAAGTGGAGGGGAGGGGAGGGGAGGGGAGGGGAGGGGAGGGGATAGGAGGGGAGGATTATAGGGATGGACAGCAATCCTGAAAGTAAGTTGTAACTGAAATAGAAAAGGTGGGCATTCTGGACCAGATGGACCTCTGGCCCTCTATGATTTGAAACAGGGAGACAGCTTTGCTACAGGAAGAACAATACCCGGAAACGTTTTAATAACTTGAGGCAAAACCACTGGCACTATAGATGATCAGAGCTTTTGAGAACATCTCAGGGCTAGGCATGTGGTGCACACCTTTAATCCCTGTTTTTGGGAGGCAGAAGCAGGCAGTCTCTGTGAGTTCTAGGCCTGTCTGGTCTACATAGTAAGCTCCAGGCTAGACAGAGCTATATGGTGAGACCCTATCTCAAAACAAAAGAAACAAAAAATAACATCTCTGACAATGTGAAATTCTAGGAACACACCCATCCCCCAAACAATGGTCATGTAGCTTTGTCATTTGGTGAACTTTTTACTTATCTATCTAGAAGGCGCCTCCTACAAAATTTTTGTTTATAAGAGCATCCATAAGAGAAAGACAAATCAGACACAAACACCCACCTAGGCTCCAGGGATGAGGGTGATGGTTCCCAATATCAGTCAAATAGAACTTCCAAATTCTTCTTTCTTCTGTCTAGCAGATGTTTGGAATCGTATAGTTGCTCATAGAGGAGTCAATATTTTACACGCAGAGAGATGTTAGCCATGTTAGTCACTGTCTTCAACTGTAGTGTGTTGGGGAATATTATTTTAAAGTGTGTTGCATTTTTTCCTACTGCTTTTGTTAACAATTCAAAGATGTGTTTGGTTAAATAAAATTAACCTTCAAACAGGAGGCTGAGTCAGCAAGCAGCTGACAGGAAGGGGTAGGGAGGAACCGCGTGTAACAAGGGTTTTTAAAGTAGGGGCTGAGAGAAGGATGCTGGGTTCTTTGGAAGACTCCAGCAAAGGGAGAAGGTCAGCTACTTGCTATTCAGCCTCTCTGAGCAAGCAGAATTCCACCTAAACCTTTGAGTTGTGAGTTCTTTAGATTTAGATAAAGTTTCCCTTAGTAGCTTTGAAAGAGTCAGAATCCCCTCAGGCTGCTGATAGCAGGGAGCTGCAGTTGCTGTTTAGGACTGACGTTGCTTAAGGGGAAGCCACTGTAAAAAATAAAAAAAAACAACAGTAGCGTTTCCTTTATTGCAGACCTCTTCTTGTCCTCTTAGAAGATTACATCTGTTTGGTGACCTGTCAATCTACTGTGAGTAGATTGCTATGGTTCTCCAGCATCACAATTTGGTTGTGATTTCCTCTGAACAGGTGTTGTTTTCTGCCATTCTTTTTGGATGAGAGCCCTAGCTCCATTCTAAAATGTAATTTTTTTTTAAACCCAGTCATATCTATTTTTTCCTCAGAAATTTCAGTGTCCTGAGAACAGCTAACTCCCCTTTCTGTCATTTGGATCAAACGTCTATCAAACAGCTATTGCTGATCTCTGAAGTTGGGCGGGTCATTCAGATCTTGCTCTTTACATAGTAGTCACGATTGTCCAAGAGCCAGCAGCTCAGGGTCCACTCTTTCCGGGTACTCTCTAGCTCCTAGGGCAGGTCTCAGATCAGAAGGTCTCCTGTGAGCAGTTCTGATTCTTCAGGCTTTATATTCGTACCACAGATCTCGCTTACCCTTATGAAGGTGGGAACTGTGGGCTATGAAAATAACAGACAGAACAGGCAAGTTAAAAGTCAGCAAATACTTCTTGAAAGAAACCAGCAGCGTTTTCACCTCATGAACACTCCTCAGCTATTACTCTGGATACTCCAGGCTTGCCAAGAGCATTCGAGGCTCAAGTTTTGTCATGCATTTTTTTTTCTTTTGGAGATTGTATATTGGAGATATTTTAATTCTTTGCTTGGTTTACAAAGGCAGTAACGAATGCTCTATGGATACAATGTCTATGAAACTTTCAGTGAGAGTTTTTGTTCTCTCCTTCTCCAGTTTGACCTGATTATACAGTCATTGTCTTGAACAAGCACCAACTGTCTTAGTTAGGGTTTTTTATTGCTGAGAATAGACACCATGACCATAGCAACTCTTATAAAGGAAACTATTAAATTGGGGTTGGCTTACAGTTTCAGAGGTTTAGTCCATTATTGTCATGGTGGGAAGCTTGTCTGCATGCAGGCAGACACGGCACTGGAGAAGTAGCTGAGAGTTTGACATCAGGATTGGCAGGCAGCAGAAAGAGAGAGAGACACTATGCCTGGCTTGAGCTCCTGAAATCTCAAAGGCATCTCCTGTGACACACTTCCTCCAGAAAGGCCACATCTACTCCAACAAGGCCATGTGTCCAATAATGCCATTCCCTATGAGTCTGTGGGGGCCATTTTCATTCAAACCACCACACCAACCAACCCACAGATTACTTGGTCTCCTATTGCCTGTTAATTTGTGTTTTCACTGGGGATAGTTTTTTCTCCAAGTGGGGGGATTTGAAATTCCATGTCCTTTTCTGCTGGACTCCAGTTATAAAACAATGCTCTGGTAGTAACTACTTGCAACATTGAACTTGCTATGCTTGAGGCTTCTGTACCCCAACAGTCAGGTCTGCTAGAGGGGGAAGGCTGTGCCTAGCGAAGGAGGCTTTGCTGACAGCTCTTTCCATGTTGTCCTGTTTAGGTGTCTGTTGCTGTGATCAAACATTATGACCAAGTTGGGAAGAAGCTGGGGAGGAAAGTGTTTCTTTGACTTACAGGTTGCAGTCTATCACCAGGGGAATCCAGGGCAGGAACTCAAGGTAGGAAGCTGGAGGCATGAACTGAAGCAAAGACCATGGAGGAGCACTGCTTACTGGCTTGCTTCTCATGGTTTGTTCAGTTTGTTTTCTTATGCCCTCTAGGACCATGTGCCTAGGGATAGCACTACCTACTGTGGGCTGGGCCCTCCCCTATAAACGTTAAACAAGTAAATGCCTAGCAGGCTGACATACTGGCCAATTGATGGGGGCATTATCACCATTGAAGTTCCTTTATCTCAGATGACTCAAGCTTGTCTGAATTGACAAAGACTATCCTGCACTCTTATGGAACTCATTGACTCCTCCACCAGCACCTGGCTATGATTTTTTTCACCTACTTAGGTATACAAAGGGAGGAAGGGAAATAGAAAGCTCTTCCTTGAATGGCATTGTGAAAGCACCCTGCTCTCTAGGACTTGGATGATATTTTCTCAAATGTATGTCGAATCCAGGTCTTCACTGTTTTTCTCTCAGTGTTTAAAATCTTTGTCATTCTGTTTCCTTCCCTGCTGTTTTCTTGCTTGTCTTGTTGGTCAGAAAATGTCACACGATTTTCAGGACTGGGTACAAAATGAAAATGCAGAGCCATTTGGCACAAAAAGATTATTTCAAAGGTAGATGGAGTGCTACTCCAGCATCCACAAGGCCCTGGATTCAATCCCCAGCAGTGCAAAAGGAAAATTAATCAACCTGGACTCAGAAGAACATCAAGCCAGACAGTCATTTCTTCTGAATGCAGGTCTCTGTGTAAACCACCTGTTTCCATGCACATGTCTGCTCTATGGGTGGCTCTTCAGCTAAGACAACCTTTGTAGTTAGAGCACTTTCATGTGCTTTGGGACTGAGCAGGGAGGGGCACAGCTAGCTTCCATTATTTTGCTCAGCTTGTAACACAGTTAGCTAGCCTGTGCCATGTATTCTGTTTTCCAGAGAGAGTTTGCAACCCTCCCTTCAGGCCCAGAGAATCTGTAGTAAGCCCCCCTTGTTGGACTCTTACTGTATTAGTTTTGTTATTATTGTCATGCAAAATTACCAGAAAGTTTTGGGTATAGCATAACACAAATTATAATCACATAGTTAGAGATCAGAAGTCTAACATTGTTCTCACTGCATCAAAAATCAAGCTGTGGACAGGTCTTAGGGATCCCAGAAGGACTATTTATTGTCTCTTCCAGTTTTTAATGGACACCTGTATTTCTAGGTTCATATCTCCTTCTTCCATCTTCAAAGCCAAGAATATAGAATCACAGATATTTGGACTTTCTAGCTTTTGTTTGTGTTGGCCATCTCCATTTCCCGTTCTGATCCTCAGGTCTCTCTTTCTTGTAAAGATCAATAAATATATGTGGTTTAAGATAATCTCCCTATTTTAAGATGCTTAATCACAACTGTAAAGAACTTTTGTCATTTGAGGTGACACATTTACAGCTTGTGAGAGTTAGGACGTGGGTATGTTTGAAGGGTCTTTATTTAGCCCACCTGGCTTGTATCAAGGTGCAGGAAGAAGCAGTTATATTAACCATTCCATTGGTGCTTTCATTCCATGTTGCATGGGAGGGGAAGCCTCTGGGGTTGTGGAATAATTATACGTAGGATATTCTATTAGGTGGACTTAGGACGTTGTGGCTATCTTCATGTAGAAATTAAGCATGGCACAAGAAGATTTGGCTGAGTGTCAAGCTGACAAGGGGTGAACTTGTGATGGTTCTTCTTGATTGTCAACTGGACATGATCTGAAATCAACAAAGTAACGAGCTTCTGGATGGGTCTTTGAGGGCATTTCCAGGAAGGGTTAACTGAGAGGAAAAGACCTTCCCCCAGATTAGGCAGCACCTTTTGACAGGCAGTGGTTTAGGTATAAAGTGGTCTGAGGAAACAGACATGTTGCCTGCTTGCCTTGCTTCATGCTAGTGAGTGTGTCTAGCCCCATTACTGCTGTTACTGCTGCCATCCTCCATTGACATCAGAACCCAGATTCTTGAAGCCCAGCCATTCTCTAGGACTCTTCCAGGCCTTCAGCACCAGATTTGGGACAGGAAGGTATCCAGCCTCACAGGTTAAATAGCTACCAGGTTCTCAGACTCTCTTGTATAGACAGCCATTGTTGGACTATCCAGCCCCTACAGTTATAAGCTGTTCTAGTAAACACACACAGACACAGACACAGACACACACACACAGACACATACACACACAGACACACACACACACACACACACAGACACACAGACACACAGACACATATACATACACAGACACACACACAGGCACACACAGACACAGACAGACACACACAGGCACACACACAGATACACATACACACATACACACAGACACACAGACACATATACACACACAGACACAGACACATACACACACAGGCACATGCACAGACACACACACACACATACACACACATAGACACACACACACTGTTGGTTCTGTTTTTCTAGAGAACCCTGCCTATGGAGTGTTGATATGCTTTAGTTAGTTTTGTTGTTGTTGTTGTTGTTGTCAACTGACATAGCCGGCGTCATCTGAGAAGAAGCAATGGTCATTTTCTTGATTAACGATTGATGTGGAAAGTCCAGCCCACGATGAGCGGTGCCACCTTTTGTGCATGTGTTGCTGGAAAATTTCTCTCGAGCTCCCAAGTCCCACCAGCTCCCAAGTCCCGCCAGTCCCAGAAACCACTTACAAAATAAACACACAGACGCTTACATTATTTAAACTGCTTGGCCATTAGCTCAGGCCTATCATTGTCTAGCTCTTACTTTTATATTTAGCCCATTTCTATTAATCTCTACTTTGCCACGTGGCTCGTGGCTTACCGGTACTTTACATCTTCCTTGTTCTGGCCGCGGCTCCAGGCAGTCTCCCTATCCTTCCTTCCTCCTCAATTCTCCGCTCTGTTAGTCCCGCCTATACTTCCTGTCTGGCTATTGGCCAATCAGTGTTTATTGACATATAGCGATATCCACAGCACTTCCCCTTTTTTTTCTTTTTCAAAAAGGAAGATTTTAACTTTAACATAGTAAAATTACATATAACAAAACAATTATCGAGCAAGAATTATAGTTACAATATTAAAGAAGATATCCTATCTATCTTATATTTGTGAGTTTAAGGTTTTGTATCTAACTTATCTTTTATCACAACTAAGGAAATTACAACTATCTAGTCTTCAACCACATCAAAGACTTCAGAAGGATATAATACTACCTGAGAAATGGGAGAAGGAAGCAAGCAACTTTTGGGAGTTTTGCAGGGTAGACAAGAGACAGCTGACAGCCTGGACAGTCATTCAAAGTTCTCTTGTAAAGTTGGAGCATCTGTTTTCAGCTCACAGGCCTAGAGTATCTCAGTCATTTTTTTTGTGTGTGTCCTGTAGAATGTCTGGCAGTTTTCTCTGTAAAGCAGGAACCTGAAGGACCATTTTGTCAAGCAAAGTTCAGTGGTCACCTTCCTATGGGTCCTGCATGTCCAGTCGATCAAGCAGTCCAGGCAAGAACAGTTTCTTGCCCAAATGGCTATTTTTGCCAAGGTGAAGATAAATTCCATATGGAGTGTCTTCGATGCCCATTCTCCTCTGAAATAAATCCAGTGTTGCCAGGAGCAGACATGTCTCACTGTCTAGAAGGTCTAAATTTTTAAAACATTTTAAATGCCATATTCTGTAGGTCTTTGAAGTATTTGAAGATTACCTATCTATCTGAAATATATCTATGTATACCCAGAAGACTTAACTAACATGGCTACAAATATGATTATCATAGATGACTAATTATTAATCTATTTCTTAATTATCCATTACAATTTTAAATGAGTTACATAAACATAATACCTCAAACAAAAGTAGAACTATACACACAGTATAACAAAATGAACTTTAAGTTTGTATCAATAAACTAAAATTTATATCAATGTAAAACATTTTAAACATAAACTAAAATCTATACCAATGTAAAACATTTTAAACAAGTTGTTGTTCTTTAAAAGTAGATTCATTAATCTACCCTTTTATCCTATCATCTTTATATCCTATGTATCTATATCATATCCCCTTTTCTTTTTTAGAAAGAGATCATATTTATAATTAACCTGTTTTAAATAAAAATATTGGTTTTTCTCTGTCCCATACCAGAGGGCTCTTCTGATATGGGACAAAAGAATCTTTTAACCTTTTATTTTAGGAATATGTCTGGGTTTAGAGAGGGAGTGAGCCCATTCCATCTCCAAAGCCAGCTTGGTATATTTGGGAATTTGGGCGTAGATTCTCTTACTACTTCCTGCTGG
>CABHPR010150483.1:574-29775 GCA_902168415.1 Peromyscus melanophrys | reverse complement strand
AGAGAGATAGGGGAGAGAGAAAAAAGGAGAGGGGCATGTATTTTAGCTCTGTATGTTGCAACCTGATTGGGACAGTGGGCAAACATTTCCTGGTTGAAGAAAGAAATATGAATTACAGAAGATGGAGGCTGGAGACATGTGAGGAGGTGCAGGGCCGGAAGACAACCAGCAAAAGAATTGTATTCATTTCAGAAATGGAAAAGTTTATGGGATACATTTCTGAAAACCCTTCAGAAGCTAGTAAAATATATTTTACTATGTTTTCTTCAGCTTTTAAAACTCCACAGATGCAAGTGTGTGATAAAACGTGAAAATAAGTATTGGCAACTAATGACGTTCTCGGCAGATTTAATTGTAAAGAGACAAAGGTGTGCAGCTTCTGCCCGGCTAGAGGTTTATGGGGTCTGGACAAAGCAGGATGAGCCTTCAGGATCCTTTACAAGGCTGGTATTTAGAAGAATGGCAATAGCCAACATTTGTGGCTCTGTATGTTGGATGTTTTGGCTCCCGTCTTCTGGTATTCATTCTGAAAGATTTATAATCCTTTTGGGAGTGTGGTCAGTGACAAGAGTCGAAGGAAATCCTGAAATGTGGAAAAACTAACTTTTCCTAATATAAAACTGTTCTAAAAAAAAATCCCTCAAGCCTATGAATATGTTTCCAGATTTTCAGAAAAAGTTGATTTACAGAATTTTTTGTCTATAAGGCTCTAACTTCATACCAATAAATCTGACTCTTTCCTTTGATTCTGACTTTGATCTAGAGATAGATAATTCAGAAAAATATAAGATTGCACCTTTTGGGTGCCTGCTCTCATAACGGGTTTTAAAACTACATGTGCTGCTGTTGGAGTGTGAGTGTGACATAAAACTCAGAAGTTGCCGGGCGTTGGTGGTGCACGCCTTTAATCCCAGCACTCGGGAGGCAGAGGCAGGCGGATCTCTGTGAGTTCGAGGCCAGCCTGGGCTACCAAGTGAGCTCCAGGAAAGGCGCAAAGCTACACAGAGAAACCCTGTCTCGAAAAACAAAAAAAAAAAAAAACAAAAAA
This sequence comes from Peromyscus melanophrys, assembly GCA_902168415.1. Classification (NCBI taxonomy): domain Eukaryota; kingdom Metazoa; phylum Chordata; class Mammalia; order Rodentia; family Cricetidae; genus Peromyscus; species Peromyscus melanophrys. The sequence continues at coordinate 28,727 of CABHPR010150483.1, read as the reverse complement.
CTCAGAAGTCGAAGCGAGGCTAGGAAGGGAGGAGGACAAGGCACCCAAAGACTGTGCTGAAGGCAAACCCAAAAGCTCTACCAAAGAAAAGAAAAACAGCAGTCCAGAAAAACCTGCATCATGTGCAGCCAAGAACGCCCCGACAGTGCATTCTGGATCCTGAAGACATCCTGGGATGGGAGGAGGCTGTGACAGTGGCTGGATACCCCGGCCCCTGTCACCTGCTCTTCTGCAGCCATGACCAAGTCTGAACCCTCTCCCTGAAGGGTTCCTTCCATCTACAGTTCTGGGCTTGAATTCCCAAACACCCAGTAGAAGAAACTTGTACAGAGCCTTCAGACTGCTTCTCAGCCTTTTAGCCATGGAAACATTTACAGTCTCGTTGGAGGAATTCCATCCTTACCTGTCTTCCCCTTTCTGTGTATTATTTTGCTTACTTTACCCGATGATGGACTGGATGACTCGCATACTCCTCTTTGTGGTTACTGATTGTTTTCCTGACTTTCTTTTCTAGATAGAGAACAGAAAGCAGTAGTGCCTGAAAGTATTGTGTCCTCAAATAATGGAGTTTTTAACCCAATGATAAGGACTTACTATTTCACACCTTAAAGCCAGCTCTGGGTAAATGGTGCCTACAATTCTCTTGACAGTCAGGAGAAAGAGACTCGAAGCCATAGAACAACATACTTTACATGTAGGTGGTGAACTGTTCTTGCCATTCTAAACCTCCTCTTTATACAAGGGTAGTGTGGATTACCTCAAGGGAGGAAACATTGCCAGCAGCATTGACGTCACCACCTATTAACTTTAAAGAAGTGCAGGACATTTTCTTAGGACAAATAATAAAGCAGAAATCTAAAGCTTCCCCTCTTAGCCTTTTGATTTAAACCTTTAAATAATCCCCTCTTAGTTTTGAACTGTGTACATGCATGTGTGAGATATGAAGGAGGAAACTTGCTGTGTGCCATTTCTGTGTAGCCTTTATGTATTATCCATCATACAAAACTGCATCTTTAATTGTCAGTTTTCACATTTATACGTTAAAATATGGATAGGTAGAAAACACAAATGTATCATAAATATGTATTTTAATATAGATATGCAGTGTTCATATTCTCTATTTTCTACATTTGTCAGTCTGCTTTATGAAGCTTTGACACAATATCAGGACTTGTTAAAGAAAAGACATTTATCTCTCACCATTTTGGAGGCTAGGAATTCATCCAGTACCAGGTACCGGCATCTGGTAATGGCCTGCTTGCTGTATCCGGGGGCAAAGGGCATCCCATGGAGAGAGAAGCTGTACCCATGCTGACTAACCCTCTCCACACTGGCATTAAGCCCTTCATGGAAACAAGGTCCTCCTTGCCACACTCATCTCCCAGGTGTTTTGTTTTTAATTCTGAAGAAGAGCAGTTTGTCACTGCCCTCCACCTGTGACGAGTCTTGCCATTTGCTCTGCAAGGCCGTTGAGTCAGTCACAGACACGAAGCTTCTTTTTCCTTCGGGCCACACATCCCCAGATCTTACAGAACCAAGTTCTGTTTCCCCACAGCCCTCCCTGCACCTAATCTAAGTCCGGCTGGTCTGCTGCTTTCCATGAGGTCTCCCTAGTGTTTCTGTTCTAGACTGTTCCATGTACATACATGAAGGAAAAATAATTTTTCTCCCTCTATGGTCACACCAAAAGTCAGCATAGAAGACTTGTGTGACTTCAAAGAGTGTGAGGGTTTTCCCCACAGGTGAGCAAGCAACTCTGCAGCAATGGATGCCTCTTCTGAAACTGTGAGTGGCTCCAATGGAGGCTGTCCAAGATGGCCCTCCCTCATGCTGACGCCCATGACAAGGCCAGCTATGACCCCTACTTCTCACTACTTATAAACAGCATTCCCATAACACTCCCATCAAGTTTGATGAACTTTCTAGAACAGCTCACAGGACTCAGGAAAAGATGCTCACTGGCTGTTCTAGCTTGGTTTCTTTTGCTGTGATAAATACCATGACTAAAAGCATCTCAGGGAGGAAAGGGTTTATTACAGCCTAGCATCCACCATGATGGGAAGTCAAGGCAGAAACTTAAGGCAGGAACCCAGAGGCAGGAACTGAAGCAGAGGCCATGGAAGAATGCTATTTATTGGCTTAATCCTCATGGCTTGCTCAGCCTGCTTCCTTATACAACCCAGGATCACCTACCCAGGGGAGACACCACAGGTAGTGGGCTGGGCCCTTCCATATCAATCATCAGTCATCCGTCATCAATCATCAATCAAGAAAACACACTGCAGACTTGCCTACTGGCCAATCTGATGGAGTCATTTTTCTCAATTGAGGTTTCTGCTTCCCAGATGACCTTAGCTTATATAAACTTGATAAAAACTAATCAGCATTCTAGCTTATTACAAAGTATGTTACAACGCCCATGAAGAGCTGTATTGGGCAAGGGCTCTAGGCCCTTTCTGGGCAAACTCCTCCCTCCCCAGGAACACCATGTTCTTTGGGGGTTTTATGGAGACTGATTTATGAAATTATTGGCCATTTGTGATCAACTTAACCTCCAGGCCTTCCCAAAGCTAACTAGTAGAGCTGAAAATCCTAACCCTTAGGGTTCTTTACCCTCTTGAGGACAGTCAGAATCCTGACCCCAAACAGGAGACATCAGCCAGCTTATTAGCATGTGAAAGACAGTTATCACTTTGAAGATTATAAAGATTTAAGAATTATGTGTCAGAAAATTGGACAAAGACCAAAAGCATGCATTTCTCAATCTTAGTAGGAGAAATTTTCAGATGTAGATTGTGTTGCCCAGTGCACTAATCAAGAACTGGGGGGACCATTTACTACCTCAACATAAAACTTCCATCCTTCTGTCACTCTCTTAAGGTGCGCCCCTGGACTCTCTTTAATGCCTTGATATCACCCAATGTTGTAGCTGTTTAAAGGAATCTCACTGTAAATGTTGGCGCTTAATTGGAATAACATTTTATGATGCTCTGTACAGCTTTTCCATGCTTTGGCTCACCATAATTCATTTAACAAATTATAACCCACTCAGAGAACTTTTAAAAATTTTATGTGCTGTGTATGGGGAGACACATTTCCTAGCTTGTGGATTCGCCTGTATGGGAATGTGGCTTTATTTAACCTTTCTACGGCATTGCATCTTCCTAGGGGGGAAATCAGACAGCCACGGTGATTGCCTTGTGTTCCATGAAGGATTTCAACTTAGCCCAAGAGACCTGTCAGCTGGCAATTAGAGATGTTGGAGGGCTTGAAGTCTTAATAAATCTACTTGATACAGATGAAGTCAAATGCAAGGTAAGGACTTTGTCACAATGGTTGAAAAGCCCGAGGTCCTCTCACAGCTCTCTTGGAAGCTCTGAGTGTCTAGCACATCTTTTGGTCTCATTTGTCATGACTATGATTGTTGATGATCTGTTAGCTGCATTTTCTTTTCATTCTCATTTTCTTCTTTCTCTTCCTATTGGCTGCTTGTGCTTTTGGAGTGAGAAATGTCTGTTTACATAAATGAAGAAAAATATAGAGGATGTGTGTAACCTCCAGGGATGGAAACTATTTCTTAAAAACCTTAATTGAGGAAGGCTTTTAGGTAGACCTAGACCTTTTAAAAAGAAGCACTGGGTATATATCAAACCCTCATTCATCTGCCACTTTCTCCCCCCCCCCCCCACAGATTGGTTCATTAAAAATCCTGAAGGAAATCAGTTATAATCCTCAAATCAGACGTAATATTGTTGACCTTGGGGGCTTACCAATTATGGTTAATATACTTGATTCTCCACACAAGAGTCTCAAGTGTTTGGCAGCTGAGACCATAGCAAACGTTGCCAAGTTCAAGAGAGCCCGGCGGGCAGTGAGACAGCATGGAGGCATCACCAAGCTGGTGAGTACCACCACTACCATCTTTGAATACTAACAGACACCTACACAGCCCTACCTGATGCTCTGGGTGTTTAGTCAACGTGATGTGTGGCCTGGGAGTCTTTTTTTTTTATAACATGTCTTTAAGAATGATGTCCATGTATTTACATTAGCAAGGGCCATAAAAGAATGCTCAATCTCAATTTTCAAATAAATAGAGAATTTAAAAATATTGTCACTTGTCAGGATCCGAGATAATAGGAAGTGGAAATACCAAGGCAGCATCGTAGCTCAGTGATGGAGAGATGCCTACTATCTGTGAGACTCTAGGTTTAATTCCTAGGGTGATGGACTGATGTGACAGAGGGGTAGAAGTGGGCTGGGAAGAAGAGGAGGCAGAGGGCAGGGAAGAAGAAGAGAAAGAGAAATGATGAGGCTTGTGGTAGGAGGTAAGCTTGGTAGCCCCGGCCTCTAATATGGTGACTCACACCAGGACTCTCCTCCATGATGATAGTCAAACTTCATTGTTAGTTAGAAAACAGAGCTGAAAGCAATCTGGGCATGGATAGCAATGGTTTTCATCCAGGGAAAGTTTGTCACTTGCTTCTGAAAAGCATCTGTATTCAGTAGCAGCACTGTGTTCTGGAAGATTATCAATAGCAAAAGGGGAATATATATATGTTATTTAATATTATATAAAATCATAACAGGATCAAATTATTGATACATATGATAGCAAATTTTAAAGAGCTGCCCACATAGAAATCTATACACACAATTAGAAATGCATGGAAGGAGCTAGTCACAGAGGTGTCTCTGAGTGACTGCCGAGTTTTCAGGAGAAAGCTATAGAAATGAAGAAAACCATGAATTTCCTCTTGCATTTGTCAATTTGTCTTCTGCATATAAGACTTATTTTAATCATCAGGATCAATGATAATTTCAGCAACTACCATCCAAAGAAAAGACTCAAACTCTTATCTTGTCAGCAAAGACCTTAGGGAAAAGAATACTGGGGACAGGGTAACAGCTGAGTGGACAGGAGTACCAGTCACCAACCCGACAACCAAATCCATCCACATGATAGGAGGGGAGCATGTGTCGTGGACCAGCCTGACCTCCTGAACAGTCCTTGAAGGGAGGAGTGAGAATTGAGAGAAAATAGATATTAAAAATAGAGACATAAAGGATTACGCCTAGTGTAATAGATGTAAAAGAAAAAGACAGAGACACAGGACAGCTTTGGGAGGGCTCTGGGTCAATCGTCTCACGCTTATTCCTCATGGGCTTTTTATACATTAGCAAGAGGAGAGGCAAAAGACATCCCCGTTCAAGATCAAAGCACAAAGTCAAAACAAGTGTAGACCCTTCCTTAATTCTCAAAACACCTGGTAACCATGCCTTATGGCAAAGCATCTTGTAATTAGGCCTTAAAGTATAAGATACCTGGTAACCATGCCTTTGGCCAAAACATCCTATTATGCAGCCTTGTGGGACAAAGAAGACTCGGACTCTCTGACCTTGAGTCAAGATGGAATAAGGCCTCACTGTGGAGTCTCTGTGGGCTCCCACAAGCATGGACTCTCACATATTGTCCTCTGACCTGTACACACACACACACACACACACACACACGCGTGTGTGTACGCACATACAGGTCAGGGGGGGGGGGCAAAACAAGAAATGAAATATAATTAAAAGCTTTAAAAAATGTAGTGTAAAAATGCAAGAGTCTGCTGGGCCTGTGTCTCCCCTGGCTTTTGTTGTACTGGACGTATCTACTGCTACACTTTCTTTAACAAGGGTTGTGTCTTATCCATTTTAGTATCTTCCACACCACTTAGATCCATACCGTATACGCTGCACATAAAGATTGGTGCATATCTGTTGGACGAATCATATTTCATTACGTTTGATGTGTTTTGTGGTTCTGGGGTTTAATCTCAGGACCTCAATCAAATGCTTTCCTACTGGGTTGAATCTCCTGTTGCAAATTCAAATGTGTACAGTGAAAAGTGAAGTGTGTCTAGAAATCTACTAAAAAGAGATTCTGTGTTTTCACTTGTAGTCAGCAGAACACTATAAAATATAATTGTTTCAGAAACAGGATAGTCTTCTGACTATGTAGGTGGATTCATATATGGTTAGAGTATTGACATAGAAGTGGGTTTGGGGTCTATGGATGTTAGCAGTACAATTTCTGTACAGTTCTTTCAGCTTTCCCATGATAAATTGTTTTTCATAATTAACGCTTTGCTAATGGCTGAGTGCCATGCTGCACAATTATGAGGACCAGAGTTCAGATCTCAGCACCTATGGAAAGCTGGACATGGTAGTGTGCATCTATAATCCTAGCACCCCAGTGGTGAAAAAAATCCCCAAAAGCTCTCAGTCCAGCTAGCTGGCATACACTGCTGTATACAAGAAGCCTTGCCTTGAACAAGATGAAAGTGAGGATACAAGAGGTTGTCCCCTGACCTCCACAATGCATCATGTCACACCCACACCTGAACACACACATACACACAAACATGGATGCATACCCATACACACTATACACAAACATACACATACTTAATTTTTTATATTTAAATATTGGAAGAAGTGCAATAATTACTGAATATTAAAATACATGGTGGACTGGTGAGATTGTCCATTGAAATGACTCCCATCAATTACAAGAATGAAAAATTAAATGCAAAATAAGGGCTTATGAGTCTCCCATCACATTTGGGAGCCTAGTATTTATCCAAGTGCACTAACCTAATAAGATAATGACTCTCATTTTAATGTGATTTGAAATAGTAGCCAAATTAGGAATAGGAATGGTCAGTACGGGATGGCTGAGTTGGGTTGAGAATGTGTGTGCAGGATAAAGAACTAAATATACATCTCCAACCATGAGTACGCCACAATTGAGTAGTGGTAAGTGACAGACAGGGAGAACACAGGTATCTAAGGTGCTGTGTGCATGTTAGATGTTCAGCTGAAGCCAGCCAGTCCTGGGAATGGTGGAGAAATAAAGGAGCGGTTGGCAGTCAGTTTTAGAAGGGGAAAGTCAGGAAAGGCTGGAGGGAGATGCTGCTTGATGGCTTGTGGGGGTGTTTGGTAGACAGACACACCAGGAGAGGAACTTCAGGAAGACAAAGCCAAGGCTGACATGGAAGTTTTCAAAGTTGCTACCAGTTTCAAGTGGCCAGACCCACGGTAGGAGGGCTGGAGTAGTGAGACGGAGACAGAGGGTGTGCTTCTCACTACAGGGCCTTATCCAAGGAGTGGGGGAGTTAGGTAGCGTGTACTTAGAGGGATCATGAGAATAACAGACAGACACTGCAGGGCTCTCTGCCCTGTGCACAATCCACCATCTTAGAATTCTCTCTCTGTGTGATCTCCTCTTGTAGTTCACAGCTGAAAGCAGTGGCCATATTCCTTGCGTTCCCCTGCCTGTACTCCACTGTCCTTTGATACCTAGCTAAATAAACCAAGAATTTGGAATTGAAATTGAGACCCTGCTTAGGATTGGGTGTTCCCTTCTAAATTTGGCATGGGTGGTTTTGACTATGTGGTGAATAATCATGGGGTTTGGCCAACAGAGGAGGAAGGAAGAGTAGATATGTGAATAGTGATTTCTGCCTTACCAGATAAAGACTGTGAGCCCAAAGAATGACAGGCGGACTCATCTGGGGAGGCCTGGCTTTAATTCCTTCCCAGGGCACCCCGACCTGTGGCCGTGTCCCTTTAGTGAATTGATTTCCCTTAATGACTTTGGTGGCTTTGGTCATTACAAAGAGAGAAAGAGGACCCTGGCAATTTAGTTTGATGGGTTCAGTTAGCATGTGTACAAAGCTGTGCCCTCCCCTCGTGGTTCTGAGAGGTATAAGCCATCCTACTAGCTTTGCAAAGCCTTAATGACGTTGGAGAGCTTGGGCTTCTGACATACTGGCAGTGATAATGTGGGTTATGATAGTATTATTACTGTTGTTGCTGCTTGTAAAGAGGTTTTGCCCTACAGTCTAGGCTAGCCCCAAATGTATCAGCTGATCTCGTATTCACAATCCTGCCTCTGACCCCTGAGTGATGAGATCATAGGTATGTATATACCACTATGCCTGATTTACAAATAATTTTATTATAAATACTGGAGCTATACTAAGAAAATACTATCTTGGTATTTTCTCAAAGGAAGAAAACATAAGATCCTCTTGATCCAGAAGAAGGTGGTATGGAATGTTTTGTTCCTTTGTTTCTATTGTCTATAGTTTAGTCTAAACATATTATTTAAAATAGTTTTACTTTTGACAGAGTTAATCTTGGTAACTACCTAGTAGCTACCAAAGGGTAGATTCTCTTTTATTTGAAAGACTCCTGTGTTTGGGCTGGTGGAATGGTTCAGTGGGTCAAGGCACTTCCTGTTAAGCCTGGCCACCTGAGTTCAATCTTCAGGATCCACATTATGGAAGTAAAGAAGTGGTTCCTGAAAGCTGTCCATTGACCTGCATATGTGTGCATTGGTATGCACATATCCATATGGGTACACACATGCACATATGTGTACACACACACAAACACAAACACTTAAACACACAAGTAGTAAAAAATAGAAAAGGTGGCTGTGTGCATTATGTACATCTATTCTTGTAGGTTGCTCTACTGGACTGTGGACAGAATTCAATAGAAATGACTCAGCCAAGCCTGTATGAAACCAGAGATGTGGAGGTGGCTCGCTGTGGGGCCCTGGCACTCTGGAGCTGTAGTAAGAGTCACTCGAACAAAGAAGCCATCCGTAAAGCTGGGGGCATCCCCTTGTTGGCTCGGCTACTGAAGACATCTCATGAAGACATGCTCATTCCGGTGGTGGGGACATTGCAAGAATGTGCGTCAGAGGTGCCCAAGCCATTCTGCTTTTTCTGTTTGTCTTTCTTCCCCTCCTCCTTTTCTTCATTCCTTGCTCTCCACGTGCGTGCACATGGTTATGAGTGTGTGCATGTGTGTGGGTGCACATGCCTCTGTGTGCACAATAGGCTAGAGTCTGATGGTAAGTGTTACTGGATCGCTCTCCACTTTAATTCCTGAGGAAATGTTTCTTACTGAATCCAAAGCTCACCGGTTTGGCTTGTCTAGCCAGCTAGCTTGCCCTGGGGATCCCCTGTCTCCGTCTCCTGATCCCCGAGATTACAGGCAGGCCTCGGTGCCCACCTGGCTTTTAAGTGGGCACTGGTGATTGACACTCTGTGCCCATGCTTGTGTGCTGAGTGTCACTCACTGAGCCATCACCCCAGCCCACTTTTTCTTTCTTTAGTTAAGAAAACAATCTAAAGTTTGACATGAAAGTTAAATCATCCTCCCCAAATGTCAGCTTTTTTTTTAAGAGAAAGAAAATCAAACTTATAGTACACTAACTAAATAGCACAGGACTTATGACATTTATTTTTCAATGTTGGATAGTTCTTCTATCATTGAACAGATATGGAAAGTTTGGACTTTAGTGTCTGATCAATTTGTTCAGCGTGGTCACTCATAATTGTAAATAATTATAGTCACATTTTACACACATAAATATTTATATTTTTATATTTCTAGGAAAACTACCGAGCTGCCATCAAGGCAGAGAGGATCATCGAAAACCTCGTGAAGAACCTGAATAGTGAGAATGAGCAGCTGCAGGAGCATTGTGCCATGGCCATCTACCAGGTGAGGCTGCCTCTACAGAGGCCTTCCTCGCTCTTCTAGTTAGAGGCAATGGTTCCAAACACATGGTCTCTTCCTCTGGGGAGCTGTGGTATTTGTGCTCTGTGTCTCAAATACCTGACAGAAACAAGAGAGGAAGGGCTGTTCTGGGCTCATGGTCTCAGACACCACGGTAAAGTAGCTAGTGTAGGGCAGCCAGTTCACAGTGGCAGGGGAAGTGGTAGAAGCCGTTCTCTTCGACATAGACCAACAAGCAGAGAGAGAGAGAAGAGAGTGAGGAGAGAAGAGATAGGAAGCGTGTTACACTTCCCAAATGCTGGCAGTGACCTACTTCTTCCAGCTGATCCCCACCTCCTAAAGGGTCCCCAGCCTCCTTCCTCTCAAACTAGTGCCGCAAGCATGGAAAACATATAGGGGAGGGCAGAGTGTGGATTTCAGAGCCAGATCTTAAAGTCAGCACTTGGGAATCTGCAATGTAGCAAGTACCCCAGGGGTCTCCATGAGCTTATGGGGGTGAGAACCACTGTACCATGATGATGACATGTACTCAAACATGCGTCAATGTGTCAATTAATCTAATTATTTACATTCCATAAGAAATACATATCTTTCTCACTATCTCCTAAAATAATTTACTTAGGATAAAATAGCTCATTAGTATATAATGACCCTACATTGCTTTACACAGTTTCTATTCAAAGACATTTACCTTGGGAAATTTTTCTTCTATCAAGATCAGATAATAAATGTGCATGCATGCTCTCAGTGTGTGTGTGGATATCAGGTACATACATTTTTTGGTTTTGAGTTTATTTATTTCAATCTCCACTAATTTTGTATGGATTGTCTCCTAATATACCAGAGCACAAATTAGAATGATCAGGTGGTAGGGGTGACCTTAAAAAATGAATGTCTGGTTGGTTATGGCTACACCAGCTTCTCTCTGATCAGAGTGGACTTTTAGAGGAATGCCCTTAAGGTGAGCATGGTAGGGTGGACTGCAAATGGAGGCAGAGATAGGAGTCATTTCTGCTAGGGATTATGTTCACTTTCTAAGGCTTCTGCAGTTAACCCAAGCTGCATGGCATCAAAAGACTTGTTTTCTGGAGTCTGGAAGTGTGTGGTCAAGGTATCCACAAGGTAGTTTCTTCAGAGACCTCAGTCTGTGGCTTGTAGTTGACTGTTTTGTCCTTGTGTCTTCATGCCATGTCTGTCTGTCTGTGCTGTAACAACTCTTAGAGAAAGGGCAGCCATCTTTTAGATGTTTATCACAATGATTCCATCTCCCCTGGACTTCCTTTTTAAAACTTGTCCCCACACACAGACACATTCTGAGGCACTGGGAGTTAGATCTTCAAATTATGAATTTTGAAGGAGTATAGTTGAACTCATAATGCACATGTACATGCATGTATGTGTGTGTGTGTGAGAGAGAGAGAGAGAGAGAGAGAGAGAGAGAGAGAGAGAGAGAGAGAGAGAGAGAGAGAGAGAGAGAGAGAGAGAGAGAGTGTAGAGAGAGAGAAGAGAAGAGGAGAGGAGAGAGGAGAGAGAGAGAGAGGAGAGAATCACCACTGAAACACAGTTGAAATCACATGAGAAGGCTGATCCCAGGCAATCAGGATTCTCTGGTCCAGTTGCCATTTGAGCTCCTGACCTTCCTCAGCTCTCTCCCACTATCTATGTCTCAGGCCTCCTAATTCTTTACTCTGGGATTCAAGATCCTGGAAATCCCAGTGAGTTCCCTGCAACTCTAATGCACATTGTTATGTAACAGAAGTAACTTGTGTTGGAGAACTCCCATAGATGAACCTCGTTGGCCATCACTGGATGCTTGAGATGCCTTGATCTCTAACAACCTCTGGTTTGACTTTTTGTGCAGTGTGCAGAAGATGAGGAAACCCGAGACCTGGTTAGGCTACATGGAGGACTTAAACCCTTGGCCAGTCTACTCAATAATACAGACAATAAAGAACGATTAGCTGCTGTCACTGGGGCAATCTGGAAATGCTCCATCAGCAAAGAGAATGTGATTAAGTAAGTAAGGCATCTAATATTCTGTAATAAAATGTAATCAAGTGATGCTTTAAGTTGGCTCTGTAATCAATAATATGCATCCTGGATTAAGGGGTAGAATTCAAAGATTATTATGAATAAAAGGCCCATCCTCATCCTACTACCTAGCAATTTTATGTGTATCAGGGGCTGACATGCTATTTCTGTGTACGTGTGTCTTTATGAATGTATGTACATATGTATGTGCAAGTGTATACATACGTCTGAGACCAAAAGAAGGTTTTGGGTATCTTTGTCTATCACCCTTACCTGTTCCTTTGAAACAGGGCCTCTACCTGAGTCTGGGGTTGGGTTTTTGTTTTTGTTTTTTTGTTTTTGTTTTTTTTTTCAGCTGGACTGGAAGCCAGTAATCCCTACTTGGAGCTATGACTACTGGTGGGCAGCACTCACTCAGCTTGTTACTGTGTGCTTGTATCCAAACTCTGGACTGTACAGTGAGCATTTCTAATTGCAAAACCATCTTCCCTCCATATCTTCCATTTTTAAAAGAAAAATGGGTCAGCTGAATGGCAACTAGCCACTCTTAGATTAGTTACTTTCAATTAGGGTTTCATTTTTTATTTTAATTATTTATAAGAGTTTGGGGTGTTGGGGATCAAACCCAACGCCTTGTCCTTGGTAACCAGGCGCTCCACCATTGAGCCACATCCTTGGCCCTTATATTTCTATATTTTTTAAACAAATTACAGAATACTTGTACATTTTTATTTATTTTGATTTTTAAACTTTTCTCTGTGTCTATTTAGAATTCACACTCCCTGTGACTATCCTGAGGAAACTCTTTTTTTCTCTATTTGGTATTTTCTTTAAGAAATTTGCATGTTGTAACAGAAAATCAGCTTGCTTGATAGTATATCATCAAATTATTAACAGACTAAAAATAGCCCCCATTAATGCAAACTCTATTAATGGCAGCAATAAAAATTCATCCATGTCTTGATACATAAACACTGATGAAATTTATTAGAAAGAATAAAGAATGTTCTATGTAGAAATCAGGGAATCAAATGTATGCTTTTATACGTGCTTCATTTGATTCAAGTACATACTGCAGAAGATCACAGTAAAATTATATGAAGATAGATGCTAAAACTTCCTAGTAATTTATACTGAAGTGACCCATGAAGACCAATTAAAATGTTTTATTTGATATTTATATATGCATATAATGTTTAGATCAAATAACTCACCCCCATTCTTACCTCTCTGATTTCTCCTTTCTGCTCCTTCTTCCACACCCCACTTCATATGTTCTTTTTATTTTTTTAATACCCACTGAATCCATTTAGTGATCCCTGTGTGTAAATGGGTATAAGACCATCTACCTACTATGAATAGCTTCTCAGAGCCACATCCCTAAAGAGGACTGACTCTTCTCCCCTAGTAACCATCAATTACCAATAGCTCCTCATAGTGGGTTGGGACTTCATGAACCCCTCCCCTGTCCATGAGGGTATTTTGGCTGCTTGATTGTATCCAATTCTTGTGCATGAAGTCCCAGGCCATGTGAGTCCATGTATACAACTGTCTTGTTATATCCAGCAAATACTGTTTCACAATGGACATTTAATACTGGTTCTTATGGTGTTTCTGGCCCCTCTTCTATGATGATGCATGAGACTTAAGGGGAAATGATTTAGAGCTGAGTCCTCTATTGTGTGCTCATTGACCTGCAGTGGGTCTTGTATTAATAAGCATGTACTGCAAAGAGAAGCTTCTCTCATGAGATTTGAGAGATGCACTGATCTATGGGTAGAAAGATTGGAACTTAGAATACAGTTTAATACTATGTCCACTTAGCAGAGTACTATTCACTTGCTCTTCCCTAGGGCCGATGACCTAGCCAGTCATGGAATTTGGCTGAGTTCATCTCACCTTGACTTCCTCTTTAAAACCCTGTGGACATCTTGTCTTGTTCCTGATCTTAGTAGAAGTGTTTTGAGCTTTTCTGTGTTTAGCATGCTGTTGGCTGTCATTGTATATTATTTGTATCATGTTTAGATATATCCTTTGTAGTCCTAGATCTTCCAGGACTTTTATCATGAAGGGATGTGGGCCTTTTCTGCATCTAATGAGATGGTCACATGTTTCTGTCCTTAAGTCTGTGTAGTGGATTGCAATCACTGGTTTCCGTAGGTCAGAGCAGATCACTTTTACAATCTGAGTTGCAGTAGCTCTTTGCTCATTTTGCAATACAATGGCACTATGTATATGTCAAAAAGGAAAATATATAATACAGTTCATTTCTAATACATGTTTAATATGGTTTGTTCATGTAAATCAATCTTTATGAGTGGAAAAAAAACTTAGAATAGATTCACAGATGCTAAGATTCAGATGTGACCATAGCTGTTTCAGAGGCCAGTGTCATAATCTAGAACACGGGTAGGTAGCAGGTGGCCAGCCATCGGATAATGGAGGTTAAATGGGGTCTGCTGTTTGTCGTGTGGGTTGAATGAGCAGCGAAAATACAGTAATGAGAATACATGGCTAAATTAATAAAAGCAATTATTTAGTATGCCTGTTATTTTTCTGAGTATCTTTTCTGCCAACTTTGGACTATAAACAGCCTTCTTTCTCTGAACTTAAGGTTTCGAGAATACAAAGCCATTGAGACACTGGTGGGACTTTTAACTGATCAGCCTGAAGAAGTCCTCGTGAATGTGGTGGGGGCCTTAGGAGAATGCTGTCAAGAACATGAAAACCGGGTCATTGTCCGGAGGTGTGGTGGCATCCAACCTCTCGTGAACCTCCTCGTTGGAATAAACCAAGCACTTCTCGTGAATGTCACAAAAGCTGTGGGTGCATGTGCAGTAGAACCAGAAAGTATGGTGTAAGTGGCCCTGGAGACAGGGAGATTTTTAACTTCAAGTGTATGGGGAATGTTTGAATGGTCACAAAAAGATCTGTCTCATCACTTAAAATTTATGTGCACATATGATGAACACTGTGTTACCACATGAATATTCATGACTTATCTAACCAGAATATTACCTTAAAAGAGAAGTGGGGCTGAGCTAGGCACTGGAGGCAGGAGAATTTCCAAAAGCCAATAATTTCCCGTGTGGAAAACATGCAATCAACAAAAATTTTCTCTGCCTTTTGTAGAATGATTATCTTTCCATCTAATAGTCTGAGCAATATCTCATAGTATGTTTCTCATTTCTAGTCCATTCAGAAAACGTGTTTGCATCACCTACAAAGTGGCAAAGGAAATATCAAGGATTTTAAGTGGTGACCTTAATACTTGAATACATATTGTGTATTAAAGAAAGATAAGATTTAAATGTCAATGGAAAATATTTGGGGAAAACATTTGGTATTGAACATATATGGACTTTTTCTTTGTTGTTATAACTGTAGTGTAATAGCAATTTACATGGTATATGTGTTTTATCTAGTATTATATGAAATCTAGAGGTGATATGATATATACAGGAGGGTGTGCACATTCAGATACTACACCACTGTATAAAAGGACTTGAGCATAATTGGATGTCTGTGGGAGATCCTGGAACCAAGCTCCAGTAGATACCAGAGGACAGCTGTATCTTTCTTCATATATACATATCTCTATCTACTAACCTACCTATATCCATCACTTACGTATGTATTTATTTATGCATCTACCTACCTGCCTATGAGAGAAAGGTATATTTTAAGGGGTTGGTTCCTGTAATTGTGGAAGCTTGGTGAGTTCAAAATCCAATAGAGGTTGGCTTGCAGACTGGAGATTCAGGGTAGCACTATGTTGGCTGAATTCTTTCTGTCCAGACAAGGTCAGGTGATAGTCACAGGTGTGTTGAGGGGTAATCTGCTGTTTTCAGGCTGCCACCTCAAGTATTAATCTCATGCAAAATATCTTTCATAGAAATATGTTATGTAAGGCTTGCCAAATACATGGGCACTGAGACCCAATCAACTTGATACATAAATTTTACCATCACAAGCTCATTTCTTTTCAGTTTGACACCAATATGCATGTCTGTAAGCCATATTTAAACTGTAGGTAAAGAGAATAAGGAGGTTTTGCTTTTGTCCTTGGGCATCCATGAGCAACTGAAAATGTATCCATCATTTCTACAGAGTTCCTTGGTGGTTTTTTTGTTCTTCTCCTTGATATCCTTGAACTTAATCACTAGATAAAGTGAACAGTATTTAAATACAATGATATAAAATTAACAAATCTAATGTTATAAAATGAAAGGGACAAAGGAAGGGGGAGGTAATATATAACCCTCCATAAAGCATTCATAACAAAATAAGGAAGAAATTTTCATGACAGCTGTAGTCGTCATTGTTACTTCACATGATCATACCTCGTACTATAGGCTTCCTCTGCTATCTGCTATCCTTAGCCAATACATTACTGGGGTCTGGCTCTTTATCTGTTCACTGACTCAAATTTCCACTCCTAAAGGGTCTTGAGCCTTAGTGGTTGCCTTAATTACTTTCTATTGCCATAGTTAGACACCATGACCAAGGCAATGTATAGAGGAAAGAGTTTATCTGAGGCTTATAGTTTTAGAGGGTGAGTTCATGACCGTCATGATAGGGAGCATGGCAGCAGGCAGGCAGGCATGACACTAAGGCAATAGCTGAGAGTTTATACCCCTATCTGTCAGCATGAGGCAGAGACCGAGAGTTATTTGGGAATGGCATGGATTTTTGAAACCTCAAAGCCCACCCCTAGTGACACACTTCCTCCAAGACCACACCTCCTAATCCTTCCCAAACAGTTCCACCAAATAGGGACCAAGCATTCAAATATATGAACCTATTAGAGGCTATTTTCACCCAAACCAACACAGTAGTTTTGGCTGGATTGAGTTGCTGCAGTTTTCCATTGGTTTTAACCACATATTATGGCAGCATTGAGCTGAGTCAGGGCATGTCCTGTATTTCAAATATATTATTCCTTCCCTCGCTAGTCTCAGCCTAATGGCTCCTTGGTAGTCAGTGTTAATCATGGTATGGTCACTTCCTGCCTTACATCATCAGTAGATTGATTCAGAATCCTTTGGTGATAATTATTTCTTGGTGAATATACAGGATTTTATTTACACAGATTAGAGCTTGTTCCAACACACCTTTTCCTTGATGATTCTAACAAGCCATGTCTGGTTCAGTACTTCCACTGTGCCCAATCAAAATTCTCTTGATATTTTAAGTAAATGTAGGTATTGACTTTTCAGTCAAATCCATTGAAGAAAAGGTCAGGGAAATTAGCTTCATTCTTTTTTATTCTGATTTTTGGAGACTCTAAGTTTGGAAATATCAAAATGGAAGTGAAAAAAGGCTTTGGTGACCTTCTTGATTGAGTTCTGAAGAAAAACAAGTAAAGTAAAATCTGAAGATGCTGAAATGTCAATAAATGTGACGATGAGTCAATGTGCAAAACTCTCTGGATGTTAAAGAGAGGGTTGACTTGTGGTATGGGCTACATTAAAAACTACAAAAGAGTAAAACCTAAAAATAAAACAGATTTTCCCAAACAAAGAAATCACCAAAGCTACAAATCTGAAACCTTGAGACTAGCTGAGGATCCGGCTAGGTGAGATAGCTGTGGCTTATTCTGTCTCTCTGACCTCCCAGTGTTCACCCCACTAACTGGCTCAGGTTTGATTTTATTAATAAGACTTTTAAGATTCATGCTACAGACATATCTACCAAAGGTTGTGAGTTATTGACTTGAAGGTAGCATACTAAAGCTGCCATGTCTCTTCAGGCTCCTCTCCAAATAAAGCCTGTGCTTGTCCACGGAACAGGTAGCATTAGTTTTTATAGAATGCGGATTAGGGAAGTGAATAGCATCAGAAGAAGTGTAGAGTTCCCTGCCAGGTACCCATTTTGGTATTATAAAGCACCAGGAGAAATGGAGTCATGAGAGTCATGTGGCAAATCATTGCTATTGTTCTCAGCAGTGTTTAGCCCAAGGAGCCTTTGGGAATGCTGGATGGAAAGGATGTGGAGACAGTGATTGTCACATTGCAGCAGAAGGAAGCTCTGACCAGTGGTTCTCAGCCTGTGGGTCTCAACCTCTTTAGGGGTCAAATGACCCTTTCACAGGGTCACATCAGGTATCCCGCATATCAGATATTTACATTATGATTCATAACAGTAGCAAAATTGCAGTTATGAAGTAATAGCTGTATGACTGGGGGTCACTGCAACATGAGAAGCTATATTAAAGGCTCACAGCAGGAAAAAGGAGGAAAGTTGAGAACCACTGCTAAACTTTAGAGACTTGGAGATCAGATTGACTGTTTGAATCTTCAGAATTGGGTAGAGATGTGTTCCCTAGACAAGCAGGAAGGGATAGTTTGTGGCGTTATGTGAAGGGACTGTCACAATGGCTAGTAGATAAATTCAGATAAGTAATTTTTCTACCGCCACAGAATTCAAGAAGTTTTGTAAGAAGAATTTAATAAGGCACCATAAACCACTTTAAGAAGCAGGTGGTTACAGAATAAGAAGAGGATGGGGCTGGGGAGATAGATGGCTTAGTGGGTGAAGCGTTGCTATAGAAGCGTGAACATCTGTGTTTGCATCCCCAGCACATGCTAAAAGCCTAGGATTGGTGGTGTGTTCCTGTAATCTCAGCACTGGGAGGTAGAGACAAGAGGGTGCTGGAGTCTCGTTGGCCAGTCAGCCTAGCCAATCGGTGAGCTCGTTTCAGGAAAGGACTTCGTCTCAAAAAATAAGGTGGAGAATGGTAGAGGAAGATAACCAGCATCCACCTCTGGCCTCTACATGTGCACACCACTGTGGTGCATGGGTGTGTGTACTATGAGGATCCAAGTTTATTCCAGAACATACAATTTAAAGAAGCTTATTACAGTGGCATGGGCTTGTAATCCCAGAGCTGAGGATGTGGAGACAGGTGAACCCTGGGCTCTCTGGCAGGCTAGCCTAGACTACTTGGTGAAATCCAGGCCAATACAAAAGCCTGTCTCAATAAAAGGTTGTCAGTATTGGAGGAACAACACCTAAAACTGGCTTCTCATCTCCACATGCATGAGCACATGTGAACATGACCCATGTGTACACATAAAAAAGAACAAAAATAACCAGAAGTGGCATGGGAGACAGCTCAGGTGATAAAGTGCTTGCCCAGAAAGCCTGAGGATCTGAGCTGCAGGCCCAGCATCTACATAAAAAGCCAGGTGTGGTGGAACATACTTGAAATCTCAGCCATGGGGAGAGACAGGCAGATCCTGTCCATCCAGCAAGTACCCAGCAACTAAGAGGCCCCATCTCAATAAATAAAGTAGACGGAGTTCTGAAGAACAACATTTGAGGTTGACCTCTGGCCTCCACACACACATGAACACCTGTAGGTGAGCATACTTGTGACACACACAAAATAGAGACAATTATTGAACCTAAACTCTTGGCTACAAAGAAGATGCAATAATAAATGTGACTGAGACTAGTCAGGAATGTGGAATCTACACAATGGAAGGAAGAACAAGCGTGAGAGCAGAATGCAAGGAGATCTAACATACGATTGTATTCAAGTTGGAACATGCTGGAACATGGTCTTGGGCTGGGAAGATGTATCCGTGGCTATACTCCTGCTGTGCAAGCAGGATCATCTGAGTTCTGATCCTCGGAACCATGTAACACAAGCAGAGTGAGGCATTGTGCCCCTGGATCCCCAGTGCTGGGGGGGCAGAGACACCAGCTCCCGGGGGCTCACTGGCCAGCCCTCATAGTCAATGATGAGCTTCTCTCCAGGCTTTGAAGATAAGCCTTTCCTTTCCTTAAGTCCCCATCAGGTTTAAATCCCCCTGTGTTGTACTGTTTCTGGCTAATGTTCTTCCTCTCCTCTTGAGACCCATTGTGACCCCAAGGCTATACTCCTTGCTCTCCTGATAAATTGCACCTTCTGAAGGGAACTACTCACCACCTTCCTTTCTGGATCCCACCTCTGTTGCTCTGTTATCAGTTCTTTTATTATATTCAATGACACTGACATGTAAATGAGCAATTATAATTCTGTTCTTTTAGTGCCATGTCAAGTTTGGATTTTGTTTTAAAGTCACCTGAGAGCCATTGAATGTTTCTGAGCTGAATAGAGACCAAACATCTTAGAGGATCACTGCAAGTCAGAAATAAGGGCAACTTATTCTAAGCCTGTGAAATATGAAGTAATGAGGAACAGAGAAACCGATAGGTTTAAGAGCTGTGAAATATGAGGAGACAACTGGATATGACTTGTAATAAAGAGTGGAAGTTAAAGGCAGCTAATCAAATGGTTCCACTCCTGGATGCGGGGAATAACAAGCTAGGGAACAACAAGGGAACCTGAACTTCACAGGGGGGAAAATTTTGTTGACTATACATGGAAACCTAATCCATCCCCAGGCTTAGGGTAGCCACTCGGCAGGCACATACCACCTAACACATGATGGTGAGTTCAGCGGCAATTCTGTAGACATCCAAGTTCCTGGGGCTCCAAGTGGCCAGGGCAGCTAGTCACCTGATGTTCATGTCTAAAGCTAAGCCAGGTATGTAGGGTATGTAGGATAGCCACGACTTAGTAACTGAATCATGGGTGTAATGTGAAAGACTATAAGGAGTAAGAACAGTGAAAGGCAAAGCAAACCTGGTTTGGAAGGAAAAATATAGTGGACAAAAGGTGAGGAGGATAAACCAAGAGTAGTGATGGAAACTAGAAGAGGTACTGGCAGATGGAAACAAAGAAAGAGCATGTAAAAGGAAGGAATTGATCAGAAGTGTGTCTGAATTGCTTTTCTTGTGCAACTTTCTGTGTATGCTCTGGTTTTCCCACAGGTGTTTTTATAAATACACTAAGGCAATTTTAGAAGACAGTATTTTAAGTTTGGTAAAAATCCAAACAATATTACTCTTGGCATCATATTTCACACATGGATATTATTGCTAGAATTTTTTTTGATTTATTGCTTCTTTAAGCTATAAGTTGAATGTGAGGAAATGGTAAACATGTCTATTCTGTGTTGATTGCCCATAATTTATGGGTTAGAAACTCGTTTTGATGAACAGCAGCTGTATGTGCTAGTGATTCATGGCTGTGGCTTAAACTTGGGTCACATAACTGTCTAAACATGTACACTCTCAGCACAGTTTCACTAACTGTAACAGAGTGCATGAACAGCTCTCAGTGAGATGAGAGATGCCATCTTCATAATAACCACCCCCTTACTAATTCATGTGACTTCATGAAATTCTGATTTTGGAAAACTCCACTGACTTTTTTCAGGAAGCTGTTGTGATGGTAACCATGTAAGTTGCTTCATATTGATTAGAAGTCTCCTTGAGATGTGTAAAATAATACAATAGGTATTAAGTCTTTGAATAAATAGACTTGTTTATGCTGAATTTTCCATTCTTATTTATTTTTATCTTTCTTTTTGTACATATGATGTGTGTGCACATTTGTGTGTACAAATATCAGTGTGAGCGTACAACAGCATGCACATGGAAGCCAAAAGACAGCCTTAGCACATTTGACACATCCTTAGGTGTCAGTCATTTTTTTCAGACAGGATCTCTCATTGGCCTGGAAATCAACATGGAGAGTAGCCTAGCTAGACAGAAAGCCTCATGTATCTGATTGTTTGTCCCCCCAGCATTGTAATTATAAGCATGCACCACCACACCCAACTTTTGTTTTCTTGATATGGGCTATGGGGATCAAACTCAGGTACTCCTTCATACAAGGGAAACATTTTTTATGACAGTATTAATTAATTAGATACCATGACCAAGGCTACTTATAAAAGAAAACATTTATTAAGACTCACAGTTCCACCATGATCATTACAGTGGAGAGCACAGCAACAGGCAGTCGGCATGGTGTTGGAGCAGTAGCTGAGAGCTTACACCCTGATCCACAGGCAGTGAGGTCAAGAAAGCTAACTGGGAATGGCTCCAGGCTTTTGAAATATCAAAATCTGCCACTCGGTGACACACCGCCTCCAACAAGGCCACACCTCCTCATCCTTCTCAAACAGTTCCATCAACTGGGGACCAAATATTCAAACATATGAACCTATAGGGGCCATTCTTGTTCAAACCACCACACTGACTGAATCATTTCCCCAGCCTTTGATGGCTTCTTAATGAACTAATAAAAGATGAACTTTTGTGACATGTATATAAGGATGCAAGTGTCTAAATATTAGAGTTTTAAGGTCTATTCTTCAGAGCTACTGTGGCTTAGGTCTTCTCATTATTTTTTGTGCATTTGATCTCTACAACTGAAACTGAAGATGGCTTGACAAGCTCTGTTAGCCATGTGTTCCTATCTGTTTTCTTACATAACTTGCAGTTTGGGCTTCTTAAAGTCAGAGATATATTATTTGGTACATACATTTTTCTAATTGTTGTAAGTTGTGACTTTTAATATTCCAGTTGCTGTTCTTGCTCATGTTCAATGTATTTGGTGTTGTTTTCTGCTTTGCATGATGTCAAGATGCTATCCCTGCTCTCCTAATTGCCTGTTTGCCTGTTATATCTTAGACCAGTCTTTTTCTTAATACATTTTATTGGTCTTTTGTATAGAGTATGTATATGGATCTTGTTTGGTGAGTTGAACTAAATAAACATTTAGTTTAGTAAGTGAATTAAGCCATTCACAAATGTTTATCCATGTGACTATAATGTCTGGGCTGAATAAATGTCATACTTGTAAATTAATTGTATTCTGTAGAATTTGCTATGGTTCTTTATCAGGTTGACAGTCTTTGCTCTTTTGTTGTTATTTAGGATGGTTTATGTTTTTGCTCTCTGTCATTTTTTCTTTCTCACTGGACTTTGAGCTCACTGTTTTTCTAGACTGGCTGGCCATGGAATCTACCTGTCTTCACTCCCCATGTGTGGGGTTACAGGAATGCACCCCTGATTTTATGTGAATCTGGGGGATCTGAATTCAGGTCCTCACACTTGTGCAGTAAACATTTGAACAACTGAGCCATCTCCCCTGGCCCTACTGGCTCTTTGTTTATTTTATTATTTATTCACAGCTCTCATCTAAATAGTAATCAGTAGGTTTGCTCTACTTTTCTTTTCCTTCCTCCATGATTTAATCATATGATACCTAAAGCTTACTGTTCAGACATTATTATTCCAACCTGGGCCCCACCTTTTCTGTAATCTTAGGTCAATGATTACTTGTGTGTGTACATACTATACGGTAATAAATCTGTGCACACAATACATACTGATCATTGAGTTCTTGCTGAAATTCTGCTCATTTTTAAATTATTTAGTGCCTTCTAGGAGAGTCATGAAAGATGGCTACTGGTGGCTTAGGGTACAGAAGTTACTATGGGTTAGCACTGGATTTTAATACATGCTTGGATGTTAGCCTGATTAGCTGTAATGTCTTTGACTCCCACTCTCTTTCACTAAATTTAATTATGCTTCCTGCCCCTTATTGCCTTGCCAGAGGCCCGGGACTCCTGTTGCTGGATAGTATACCCTAGGCATGACATGGAAAATGAGCTCACGAAATCTCAGCAATATGGTTGCCTGAACAAGACTAGCCTAATGATAACACCAGGTGACATGCTGACCTGGACATGGTCACACCCTTAGATGAAAAGTTACAGGAGGTCAATGGCTGCTGACAGGGAGAATTAGTTTCCTCTAGGGATAAGTTCCCACATAGAATATCTAATCCCAAGCAGTCAATCTTGGACACATGTACATATGAACAATGATAGACTCACTATGTCATATATGCATTAATGCATATATATGTAACAATAATAAATAAAGACAAGATCATGAATTTGAGAGGAGAGACATGGGAGTAGTTTGGAAGAAGGAAGGGGGAAGAGTGAAATAGATATAGCGTTGATGGATGATGTTCTCAAGAAAAATACTGAGACACCTTTGTTATGTATGATTAAATACAATTTTTAAAATTATTCTAAATTAGTCTAGCCGGGCAGTGGTGGTGCACGCCTTTAATCTCAGCACTTGGGAGGCAGAACCAGGTAGATCTCTGTGAGTTCGAGGCCAGCCTGGTCTACAGAGCGAGATCCAGAACAGGCACCAAAACAACACAGAGAAACCCTGTCTCGAAAAAAAAAATTAGTCTAATACTCCTCTAATTTTTTCTTTGTGAATTATTTTGTCTCTTTGTCTGGGGTCTAGAAGGTCCTTTTTGTAAACAGATAGTGACTTCTCCTTGTATACAGCATATACATGCATACTCTTTTGTGAGCCTCATTATATTTTTGCTGTGTGAGTATTGGGCTTGACAGCTCTGGTGTGAGTGTTGGCTGGCCTGAAATACAGCTCATATAGAAAAGGCAAAATAGAGGATTTATTTTTTCTTTTAATACAGAAACAACTTTCAAGTACACAAATTGTCAGAGCCCCCTCCCAGGAAACTTCAATAGAGAAAGGGGTTTTGCTTTCCTTTTTTTCCTTTCTGGAAGAAAAGGAGATTATAAACTCACATCCTCGTCATCTTTTCAGCCCCTAATGTTTCATACAAAATGCCTGGCATACATGATCCTCAATGTGCTGAAATCCTGATGTTCTGAATTTCCTGTTGTATCAAAATAACCTCAACATTTAAAGGTCAGCTCTCGAGCATAAGTATGTGCTGTAAAAGAGTTAAATGTCATGTTCTTTAGAAGGGATCAGGGTGAAGTCTGCCATACCAAGGATTCTAAGAAATCTTGCCCAGCGTTTACCTAACTGGCACACAGATTTCCCACAGTTTATCCCATGTTTTCCTCCCACACATAGTAAAATGAACGTTTGTTGAGCCGACTGTCACATAGCCCAGCGTCATGTGATCAGGCAGTGAAAGCCTCTTTATACAGCACACACAAGGATAGAATTAAAGCCACCATGGGATGGAGAACTCTAAATTTCCTATGTTTTGTGGTTCAAATATAATTATGCTGCATTTATATGGCTTTAAAAGATTTTTTGCATTGGGTTTATTTGTTCTTTTTAAAGGGAAAGAAATCCAGCTATGCTCATGTGTACACAGAAGAGACTTAATCCCTCTGTGGCTTCTCAGATATGCTTGTTGCTGTAAAACCAGGGTCTGTGAGCTTTTAGGGTTTGCAAAACATGAAGTCTATGGCTTACTTGCTTTTAATCTTAACATTTTTTTTATTGTGCATTTTCTTCCTTTTTCATTTGCATACTTTTAAAGGCATATAGATTAAAATTAAACACAAAAATGTAAGTCATTAACTCTTCCAATTTTTCTTTTATTTTAGTGTATGGTATATTGCCTGAATTCATGTCTGTGCACCACTTGTGAGCTTGATGCACAAAGAGGATAGAAGAGAATATCATATCCCTTAGAACTGTGGTTATAGTAACCTGCCATGTGGGTGCTGGGAACTGAACCCAGGTCCTTTGGAAGAACAGCCAGTCTCTTAACCACTGAGCAACCTCTCCATCCCAAATTTCATTTTCTTAAAAAAAAGTCATTTTATTTGTTTTTAATTTGTGTGTGTGTGTGTGTGTGTGTGTGTGTGTGTGTGTGTGTGTGTGTGTGCAAGCATGCACATGTATGTCTACAGAAGCCAGAAGTGGACTTCAGATTCCCATGGACCTGGAGTCACAGGCACTTGTGAGCCACCAGATGTGGGTGTTGGAAATTTAACTCAGGTCTTCTAGAAGAGAAGCAAGCACTCTCAACTGCTGAGTCATTTCTAATGCCCCTCAAATTTCCTTCTTAAACAAGTGCTAGGCATTTTCGACTTGAGAACTGAGAGGGTGTTACTTTTCCACATAAAATGCAGTCAGTTGTGTTAATGTGTGTAGGTCAGTGGCTGCATAAGTGGATGACTCTCTCCTCTTCCTATATGAAAGAACACATGTGTACACAGTAAAATGAAAGCAGTATATATGTGTGTGTGTGTGTGTGTGTGTGTGTGTGTGTGTGTGTGTGTGTGTATAAAATGTATGACTGTTCTGCATGTATACCTGCATGCCAGAGAGGGCATCAGATCCTATTATAGATGGTTGTGAGACACTGTGCGGTTGCTGGGAATTGAACTTAGGACCTCTAGAAGAACAGCCAGTGCTCTTAACTGCCGAATCATCTCTCCAGCCCAGCAGTAAGTTCATAAACTATGAAGTATGATACATACAAAGAGAAGTGCTCCATGCAGGTGAACACATTAGTAAATTATTGGGAAGCGAAGCAAACAATTAGAACACTGTTGTTACTCTCCTCTGACTATCACAGCCTGCCCCAGGAACTAGCCAGACCTCCATCTGTGGTCCCCTCCTTTCTTGCTCTTTTGGCTGTTTATGTCTTGCTGTCTTCATGAAAGCAGTTCTATAGACTGACATTGTTTCTGTTCCAAGCACGTGTGAGAGAAAGCTTACGGTGTGTGCTGGTTTTGTCTGGTTTTTCTTGTTCCAAAGTGACAGGTTGTTTTATGCTTAATTATTCATTTTGATGAATTTTAACAGCTATGCACATTCACCAAGCCCCCAGCCAAAAGTGGGTACAGAACAACTACTTCACCCCCAAAGGTTTACTGCTGATATTTTTAAATTCGTTGTTACATGGACCTAATAAGCTTCATTGATATTGTGAATGTGGTGTATAGTATCTCCATTCATCTAGATGTTTAATTTATCATTGCAATATTTTATAGCCATTAGTGTAGAAAATACTGTAGAAAATGTGTGTTTTTAATACTTTTCTAAGTATCTGTTTATGTTAGTATGAGTAGTAATCATTTTAAAATCTTTTTCCAGTAGTTGTAAGCTATCGTGTGTGCATTCAAATATCTTAGCGTATCTTCATGTGTTTCAGGAAGATTGCTTACTATTTTTCTGGTCATTTTTGGCAGATACCACAGTTGTCTTCATATTAAATCATGTTATCTGCAAATAATGACTGTTTCCTTCCTACCCCTTGCCAGTCCGCACGCCTTTCTTAACCTCACCAACACATTTGCCTTTAATTTATTTTTCTTGTCTTATCAAATAGTCAATTTTCTAGGAAGTGAGGGCAAGCCTTTCTCAGCTGTTACTGAACTTGGAGAAAACATGAAAATTTTTGCATTTTGTGTTTTGTAGCTTTCCTTTATAATACTCAAATTTCCGTATCAGTCTATTGTCAGTTTTTCTTTGTAAATCACAAATAGATTTCCAATTCAGTAAAATAGTTTTTCTGCCTTTACTGAGATGGTCAGATCATTTTTATTTTGCTATTAATTGATTAATTTTGGAAAATTGAGCCAATCTTCTCTTCTTTAGACAAAATCATGCTGTCTTAGTTACTTTTCTATTGCCATGATAAAAGATCATAATGAAACACACCTTGGGAAATGGTTTATTTTATTCAGGGAAATTAAGGCAGGAACTCAAGTAGGAACTGATACGGAGTCCATGGAGGATGTTGCTTACTGGCTTATTCCTCATGGCTTACTCAACCTGATTTCTTTTTTTTTTTTTTTTTTTTTTTTTGGTTTTTTGAGACAGGGTTTCTCTGTGTAGCTTTGCATCTTTCCTGGATCTCACTCTGTAGACCAGGCTGGCCTTGAACTCACAGAGATCCGCCTGGCTCTGCCTCCCGAGTGCTGGGATTAAAGGCGTGCGCCACCACCGCCCGGCCTCAACCTGATTTCTTGTAGTACCCAGGACCACTAGCCCAGGGATAACCCCACCCACAATGGGATGGGCCCTCCCATATCAATAACTAATAAAACAAGTGCTCTAGAGGCTTGACTACAACCTTAGGGAGGCATTTTCTCAACTGGGATCCTCTCATCTCAAATGACCCGAGCTTGTGTCAAGTTGACAAAATTTCAGCCTGCACACACACTGACCACATGGGGTAGTATCCTTTCCACATTATCTTGCATCTGATTTGATGGTAGTTTGTATTTTGTATTTACACACAGGTGCATTGTTTCGTTTTATTTTCTTACAATATTTTTGTCAAGTTTTTTTGTTTCAGCATTATGTAGACTTTCTAACAAACATTGAGAAAATGATTTCCTCCTTATTCCCTGATAGAATTTGTCTACAATTATTTATTACTTAAATATTTTATACAATTGACTAGTAAAACCATCTGGACTTGAGTCTTCTTTATTGAATGGGCTTGGGTGTTTGATTTTGTAAATTATGAATGATGTGGTACAGTTTAGGTTTACTACTTTCCCTTGAGTCAGTTTTGGTTAACTTCTGCTTCTAAAGAAATACGTTAGTCCTATTTGTTTAATTTAGTAGCATAAATTGCTCGTATCACCCTCCCTCCCCTTACCTTATGTGGAAGGCTCATGACCCACTTAACTTTTTCTTTGGATTTTAAGAATTTCATTTACGGCCGGGCATTGGTGGCGCACGCCTTTAATCCCAGCACTCGGGAGGCAGAGCCAGGTGGATCTCTGTGAGTTCCAGGCCAGCCTGGGCTACCATGTGAGCTCCAGGAAAGGCGCAAAGCTACACAGAGAAACCCTGTCTCGAAAAACCAAAAATAAATAAATAAATAAATAAATAAATAAATAAATAAATAAATAAA
>CABHPR010150482.1:0-30400 GCA_902168415.1 Peromyscus melanophrys | reverse complement strand
AGAGAGAGAGAGAGAGAGAGAGAGAGAGAGAGAGAGAGAGAGAGAGAGAAGAGGGAGAGAGAGAGAGAGAAGCTCCTGGGGAAGGATTTACTCTTTCTTAACCCAGAAAGGAGAGATTCCATCACAGGCATGGGTCTTTCTTATTGAGCATGTAAAGCAGTGACTAAGACACAGCTGCTTTTCCCAACAGACTAGGGGAGACAGGGCGGGGAAGGGGTGTGAGTATGGCAGGGAAAATGCACTACTGCAGCCAGCAGCAGCACCAGCCTCAGGTCCAAGTAAATAAATAAATAAAAAGCATCCTCTACAGCAGCCAGAGAATGAGCACCAGTTCCATGATGTCTGTATACTCATGAACATCTTAGTCCATATTAAAGAGGATTAGAAAGAGGATAAAGGGGGTGGAGTGGGGGAGCGCAAGCACCCTTGAATTGTCTTCCCTTGTCTATGGCTGCCTCACATTTATCAAACACTGGCTCCTCCAGACATATCATACTCTGTTGATGTTGTCAGTTCTTCCTCAAACAAATTGCTCACGCCTGCCTTTTCTTCCTCTTGGCTATAAACATTGCTTTCAGGTTCTGATTTATGTTTTTCCCACCAGCCTACTGTTTGATTAGGTCTTGGTTAGACAGAGGAATGGCAGGCTTTATTTCCTGAACACAGATTAAATACTTCACAGGTCTTTCTATGCATAGAGAAGAAAAGATGTGTGGGGATCTAGTGAATAGCTGATTTTGGCTAAGGGCAGTCTGCCCTGTCTGCTGGTAGTTATGACTAGTCAAACCCTACAGTTAGTCAGTCAGTTGCTACTTATTAGCTAGCTTTAGTAGCAGTGTGGTGACATTCTGTCACTTACTGCTGATCAATTTATGTATCCCTTAAAATATTATCCCTATTTTTTTTGCAGTATGCATCACATAAGAAGAGACTCTTTTTAACATATCTTCTCTGTGTCTCAGTGTTTTAACTTTCTGTTTTTCATATTGTCACTTTTTTTTACGTTTTTTGAAAACTAAATTAAGTTTTAATTTTTTTAATACAAGGAAGAATAAGCCAATGATCAGAACCAAACCAATGTTAAAATTAAGCTAAGGTAGTTGCAAGGGGTTGCTTTCCTAGGTCTCTTCAATATCATTTAAGAGTTTGTACACCATGGATCTTAAAAAGCTAATAGATAGAAAATAAATACGATCTGTCAATATTTGTTTCTGACCAAAGTATAACATGAGAAATACAAAAGTAAAAAAAAAAAATGAGATTCAGCTTTAAGATTAAAGCCATGTTTTCTTATTATCCCATATCAAGGAAAAGGAAAAAATCAAGAGGATGGGAAACACAGTACGTTGTAGAATGAGAAGGGCACAGCTGACCACCTGTAACTAAGAGCTCATTTGCCCAGGAAAAAGAAGCTGTTCAGTTTGCCTTTTCTAAAACCACATTGCTTTGCATGCCTGAGGGGCCACTGCTGAGATGAGGAGGGTCCAGTTCACATAGAAAACAAGCCTGGAACAAAAAAAAAAGAAAGAAAAATGTAACAGAGAACAGATATGTACAGAATACCTGATTTTGCCGAATATTTTTTTTTTTTTAGCAATTAGTCTTACAGAAAAAAAGTACCACACAAATGTAAGTGCTTTAATAATGTCTGCTATGAGGTACTCTAATTAATAATTTCCTATCTTTACTAATAAATGCCTTCAGATTAACACTCAGGTGAATATACATATTACTTGCCATTTTGTACATGTTAGTGTCATGAACTTCACCAGACATTTTATGGAAAACGCATTATATGTTAAATGCATTTACCACCACGCTAATGCTTCCCAAATCTCTTACTCTTTTACATGTACTCAAATAACGTAAGTTCTTCCAAGACCATTTCTTGTGGTCAGTGAAGTTGGAGTAGAGTGTACTTATTCCTCCCTTTGTTGATAACAGATACTTTGAAGGCAGCATCTATAGGTGCGGGCCAAAGTCTGACAGGTTGAAGAAGCCTGTTCCCAAATAAGCAGTAATTAAGAAAAATCTCCCAGCAAAGGATTCTGAGTTCTTTGGCTGCTTTTGTCTTAATATACCCAAGATTTTGTCCATTGCCTTTTGCCTGTTTCTGTAACTATAAGAATGCAGCCGGGCGTTGGTGGCGCACGCCTTTAATCCCAGCACTCGGGAGGCAGAGCCAGGCGGATCTCTGTGAGTTCAAGGCCAGCCTGGGCTACCAAGTGAGTTCCAGGAAAGGCGCAAAGCTACACAGAGAAACCCTGTCTCGAAAAACCAAAAAAAAAAAAAAAAAAGAATGCAGGAGTGTAATATACCTAAGCAGCAACCAATATGACTGGTCCCCCGTGTCCTCCACCAGAGAATCTAAAATTATAAAACTGATTGCCCTGCATTGAAATAGTGAGGTTGTATAACTTTTCTTAAAGAAAAAAATACTTAAATCACTTAGAGAATAAAATATAAGTGAAAAATTATTGGATGACATCCCAACTGTGTATTTAAAAGTGTCCTGGAATAAACATTCCTTGACATCACTTTCCCCTTTAAGATAGGCAGCCAATGGGATACATTTTGATTGAGAAAAGCTGAGTCACCTATCTGAAGAACCTGAGGATAAAGAAATAGGGTAACATGGACTGCCACGGTAATGTTTTGTTGTGTTTTAATTCTGATATGTGTCCTGAAATCTTTATTGAGAAAGTTCCGATCTCAAGACATTTCATTCCATTAAACACCTTGGCTAAGTCAATGAGTGTTTCTGCACTGGTGACTGAGGCAGGTGAAAGCAATCATGAACCTAAGCAGCAAAATTTCCAAGCTGAAATAGAAGACTTTTGCCAAATTAGTAGCTGTCTTTCTAATTTACTCTATTTATAGCTCTAGGTACCAGTGGTTTATATGTATATAACCCCAATGAGGGAAACACAACCTACACATCTGTGCAATTTCCATCCTTAGTTTAGTGAATCTACAGCCAATCAATTGACATTGAGCAATGTGTGTTTCCCCATCACACTGGTAATGCCACTGTCTTTGCTTCATAATGCAGCAGCACTCAGACTTTGTTACATATATGAGAAAATTTTGATGTTTTTGTAGGCCTATATCTGTTTCTCACTTATGTCTTAGAAAAAAAATAAATGTAAGTAACTATAAATAGATGCATATACCTTTCTATGAATTCCATCTGACCAATCATTCTCAACATCCTTCTCTATTTATTTTTCTTTCCCAAGATTAAAAATCCCAGAAAATTTATGTCAGACGACATCAAAAATTCATTCTATGAAAGAGAGAGAGAGAGAGAGAGAGAGAGAGAGAGAGAGAGAGAGAGAGAGAGAGAGGGAGACATAATTAAATTTACTGGTTTAACCTAAAATATTTAAAAGGACAAATACGTTGTCAACATTTTATTTAAAAATGTCAAGAATTTCGGAGTGTAGTTCTTAAAGAAGCAACAAAGGCATGTTCCCTAAAATCCTCAAGTAAAGAGGTAGAGGTAGTGGGGAATAACCTGGAGCTGGAGGTGCTGAAGCCCCCTGCTGTGCTATGATGCAAATGACATCTTAGGCTTTCTGTGTTCAGCAGCAGCAGGCAAACACAGGAAAGCAGTCCTGTGGCAGCAGAGAGAAATGGGAAGTAGTTTTCTAACTTATGATAGTCATGAACAATGCTTTAACCCTTTAAAATCTGAAATAATCCAAAGACTGTGCAATCACACCATCTCATGGCAAAGCAGAAGAGAAAACAGATATTGTTTAAAGATTCATGAATCACTCCGAGTAGGATTATATATGTTTTCATTAACTACCAGTGAACATTTGATATTTTTGTAAACTATCAGACTTGTGGGGCAATTTAATGACGATGAATAGCAGAGGTAAAGTAAGAGTCTCATGCTTCATGTGCTAATCCTGATCACTGGTGTTCAGGGAAATGCTCTGAGTAAGGGGTTATTCTCCCAGTCCATCTCACTAGTGTTGCCTACACTACACAAAACAGATTTCTGACTTTTGTTTGTTTGCTTATTTTGTTTTGTTTTGAATACAAGGATTAACTTTTTAATCTCTGTTCATATAAATTGGTGCCAATAAATGGCATATGTTTTTATGAATCCGTATTATACAATGTTGATTTTCTGACATAGGAACAGTCATCAAATGAGTGCCTAAAAATAGTAAGATCTAAGCACCTAATGTTATTTTCAGCACACCACGAAAGCCTATTAGATAACAGCCAGGAACGCAATTTTGCTTGAATTCCATTTGCAAAAGAACAAACACTTGATATATCGTGCATATTGATTTTTATCTAAGAAGTGAGCCCACAAGCTTCTCATAATGTGTTTGGTGGGTTTCCTTAAAGAGACAAAATTACTTTCCTCTTGGAAAAGGTATTCTACTTCAATGTTATGCAAGTAAATATACTCCTTAATTAGGCACGAGTTAAATTATGCCAAAATAAGTGAAGTAATCATTGAGAAGAGAAATATTCCTTGGTTACTTAGTCATGTATACTCATGCATGTTCACAGTTAAAATACAGCATTATTTTCAAGACTGAAGGTCAACCCTGTTAGATTTTAAATAATGAAGATCTGTGATAACAATGTGATGTATGAGGAAAAGATGAGCTTGTTTCCTATTTAGTCTTTCTTCTCCCTTTTCAATGGATATGTTTCCTTCAACAATGACAAGGGTGGATTCTGCCACTAAAAACAGCCAAAATTTAAAATCTGGAAAATTTCAGTGGGGTTGAGAATTTATTCTGGATCTTTTGTGCTTTTGAGGGTGAATCATCAAAACCTACAGCTGCCTGAATAGATAGAAGATGAAGTTATCAGACCTTCCTCAGA
Organism: Peromyscus melanophrys; assembly: GCA_902168415.1. Lineage (NCBI taxonomy): Eukaryota > Metazoa > Chordata > Mammalia > Rodentia > Cricetidae > Peromyscus > Peromyscus melanophrys. Next base: position 25,543 of record CABHPR010150482.1, on the reverse strand, counting down.
TAGTACTGGCCATTCATTATTCACTGCATACTTTAGAGGTCTGAAGTATAAGTATAAGACAGTCATTACTCAACACTGGGATAGTTCTGAGGCAGCAATTTCACTTAAATATTTAAATTATCTGCCACCTGTTACAATGTTGCTAAGAAAGACCACGTTTAGTTGTAGGGAAGGATTAAAAATAAAAACAAGTGTTCTTTTGCTTCTAGGAACATAAAATCCTCAAGCAAAGTGTGATCAAGCAGTACCAATAATTTCATGTTATAACAAAATAAAAGGCCTTTTAGAGGTCGAATTGGGTCCCTAATAAAGTTGTAAATGTTATGATGATTAATCTATAGAACAGAGGCCCTGCTTATACTTGGGAGCAGAATGGGAAAGAACTATTCCTGACAAAGATGTGCTGTGAACTGCTGAGTTTTGGGGGCTTTATTGATTCTGTGTACTTTATAAAGCCAATTAATTTCTTCTTGCAATGAAATATTTTTAGTTTCTGGGATAAAATTGTTTACATTTGAAAATGCAGGTGGATTGATAGTGCTGATGTAAACATCAAAGCCTGGAATATTCAGTGTGTAAAATATACTTGTATTTTCTTCATGTCATCTTTTACTTTAGCTCTCCCCTTATCCTCCCTCTTGTGGGAAATGTCCATAATACCTCTACTTTATGTTCATTTTTATACTTCCCATGTCCTCTGTCCTTCAATCTGTACAAATAAACTTAGATTGAAATGAATAACTATCAATTACAAATTATTATATATATAATAAAAAATACATGCATATATTTAAAAGTAAATAAAATGTATGCAAAACTTAACTGCCACTTCTTCACTACTCTTTTCTATTTTGTTTTTTGAAGTTTGAAGGATAACTTGGCTTGCTTTTTTACTCTTCAGGAACATAAAAGCCCCTTTTCATGACCATCCTACCGACCTAGAATAATGCACATTAAAATAAATTAATGAAGGACTGAGAATAGTTCACAATAAGAGGGCTTTTGTAAAATGATAGTTTCTGAAGACATGCAAGCAATGAAATCTCTCAGCCACTAAAGGACAGTCTTTAATGTTTTATAGTAATTATTGTGCTTTTTTTTTTTTTTGAGAGCTCCACCTTTTTCGTTTAGTAATAAAAATGGCAAAAAAAGAGGAGGAAAGGAATGTGAGTCAGCCAGCCAAAACCACACAGCAATGCCTGGCAAAGCAGACTAAATTAGCATATGCTAGACTGAGTATTTTCCTCTGTTGTTACATAATCCCTTTCTAATAGGAAATCAGTTCTCATACTTAACCCTTTTGGAAAGATGAGAATTCTCCCATTGTTATATTTTTGGCTTTGCTTACTTTATTTCCTCACAAATTGTGTAAATCATCTATTGAAGGGCTTTTATATCAAGCCCCCCCTTTTTTTTCTCATCGAGTCTCCTGTATACAAATGTTCCATTCTGTGTTCAACTTCGGAATTCAAGGAGCAACTTTTCTATAGCCTTCTCTGAGAGGATCTAATTAGCATTTGAGTCTCCCTTTACTCATGTGCAGCTTTCTTTAGAAAATACATTAGTTCTATGAGGTTTCCCCGAGGATTCATAATACTCTAGTTTGTTACATGTACTGTGATATTCAGTGTGCCTTAATTATGCACGTGTCCTCATTTCAAAGCCTTTTCAGGGATCATATGGGATAGAACAGGAGTCTAGCTGTAAGTTCACTGTCACTTATTAATGTGTAGGTGGTATTCAGAAGAGGTTGTTTCTGGAGGCAATTATATATCTATGGCACCAATATAGCAAGCATTTACTCACATTCTGCATTTACTAGTGTCTCTGCCAAAGCAGAATTAGATTCACCATTGTGATACATAATATAGTATCTGTTATTTCTAAATAATTCTTTGCTCTAGGAATGAAATAAAATAAGTCAAAAAGTGAACCCTTTACTCTGAATAAGAGACTGTTCCTTTTACTTTTTCTACTGACAAGAAGAACCAAAAATTGTCCCTACGTCAATAGTCTGCTCCCTAACTAGCCCATTAACACATTTTGCTGTGGTGGGGTTCTGATGTTTTGGTGGTTATCGTGTGAGGCTATAGATTTTTAGATATCATTAATTGTCTGCAATCTTTATAGACTGTCAAGCATCAGTGCAGAGCCGAAATTGAGACATGATTTCTTTCGATTGTTATTTGCATGAAAGTAGAACACTATGAGCATTTAATGGGAGAAGAGAGAATTTTAAAATCTGTTTAAAAGATATTTTTTAAAGAGACCTTATCTGTGGATGAAATATTATAATTTGCTTGTTTAGTTCACGCTATCATTTATAAACACAGATTGCTGGCATTAATCATATTTAAGGTGCTTTTATATTGTGTTCTTTCTTTGTTTTTTTAAATTGTGTTCTTTTACTTACACATATCACCATGCTTTACATAAGCTATACGAAATATAGGTTTAATCTATAAATATGACTTTTTAAAATTTTGTGCTTCGACATTGAAAACCTTTTATTAACTATTTCAGTGATAAATTGTTTCAGTGTTTTATACTTATATATTTTAAAGCCATTTACAGCTTAAAAACTACTGGCAGTGCCTACTACCTATAGGGCTGTCTGATATATTTGTTTTAATAGACAAAAGAATGTCATTTGACCTTTATTGATTATTATGAACATTTATGTTTCTCTAGTGCTTGAAAGAACTAAGCCTTTTTTTTTATTTTGTCCAGTCTATGATCTGTATAACCCGTCCACACGTTTGTATTAGAGCGTTTTTGAAGATTATGTGCTTAGGTCTCCCCAGGAGTGCAAGGTACACACCGTAGACTTCATTTTAATCTAAGTGCATCTTGGTCTGCATCGCTTTAAAAAATAATTTCATTCCAGTGATGACTACACCGTCTTCCAATACAGTTAACAAGGATACAGCTCTTTAATTGGAGCCAGGCATTTACATATTTTTATGTGTTTATGTTACAACGGTCAACATGCCAAATAGTCTTCTAGACAGAAAAAATATTCGGTGTGAGTTTTTATTTATATATGATATACAAGGCAACAAAAGGAGATTCTAAGAACAGTCAAGGATTCTAAGCACTGATGTACTTGAGAAGACTGTCGATTCACATTGCTTTCATGCATGGCAGTGAGCTTAAATTTGCACTGCGAACATTCCTCTCAAGTTCTGAGTCTTTCTGATTTCTTTGGGGGTAAACACATCTTTTTTGTCTTCCTACAGATTTCTATTTCCAGTTCCCAGAGTATTCCTGATGATGAGCTTGTTTAAACACGAGCACTGCTCCTTATCATTCTACTTCTAATAGCTGTCATTTCCAGATAAATGTATCAACAAGGAGGAATTAAAAACTGACCTTGATCCAAGAGATTATGAATACACTGACCTGCTTTTGTTATTGCCAAGCTACAGAGAAGCATTCTCTGATTAGTCTCTAAAGTAGGGGAGATTTAGGGTGCATTCTCAGTTAGCTGGCAGAGTTGCTTTTCAGAATTGTGCAAAATATTGTTGTTGCTGTTTTTAAATGCTTAGTCATGCTTCTTTAGTTGAAGACCCATGCTAGTTGTGATACATTTGGTTTATTTCTCTTTTAACATTTGAAAAGCAGAGGAGGGCAGGATGAGAATATTAACTGTTTTTGGAAGAAAATTTTAAATATCGTCATTGAGACCCCAAGACTGAGAGAAAAAAGGCTATAAGGTTTGCAGTGACTACATTGCAATGGAAAATGTTTTAAGAATGCTTTTCCTAAAAGTCCCAGTGAAATACAGCTTTTCTTAAGACATTTTCTTCTTCTTTTGCATTTCAAAATTCAGCTTCCCAGATGTATTTTAGAGTCTTGACTGTTTCATGACTCAGTATTTGAAAATAAGTTATTAATTAAGCTGACTTAATATTTACCCAAGACCAGGTGCTAAAACCACACTCCTGGAGAACCATATCTTGTAAATCATTACTCAAAGTAGATTACTTTATTAAGGATTTTTGTAGAATTGATATTAATGATTATATTTTCCCAGTGATTTTACTTCAGTCTCCCTTTTATTAAAATGAACCACAAAACAAGTAGCTTCCATTTTTTAAAGTGACATCTCCTTGGTGAGTGCTGATTCACCTCCCGGACACCCAGGAGTAAAAGACAAAGTGGTTTGGAAAGCAATTTTTGGCTGAGTATTCATTTACAAAAAGCATTTTAATATATCACTGATTTGTGTTTGTAATATTAACAGCATTCTAATAAATGTATAGTAAGATAAGACTGTTTAATATTTTCAATGTAACCACATAGTATCTGAAATACCACCTTTCTCAGATATTTCATCATAACCTACTTAGTAGCTCAGAGTAATGTAAAGGTGAAAGACATCTTTTTTCTTAAGACTTTAAACACTAAAGCATTCTAGGACAATATTGTACAGAGTCCTCAAATTATGACAATATCCATGAATTCATCAAAATGATATTGCAGTAGAATTGTCGTTATAGAGATGTGTTGACTAAGTAAAACCCATACCAGATAATTTCCTGTCTACTGGTTTATTTTATTTTTTATTCTACTATGGATATACTATAAATTAGGTAACATTAATGATGTTTAAAACACCTATCATTTATTTCATTCACTTATATATAATAGTTAAGATGGAGCCATTAAATCATAAAAAGCCAATAGCTTTTGGAGGTCTTACAGAGGTCACACGTTAGTTTGATTTTAAATTTTGTCTCATTTTACCCGAAAATTTGGTTATCTATAGACAGACCCTCAATAAGACAGAACACATTGTCCTGAAGGATATGCTAGCATACATGTACCTGCAGTAAGAAATATGTTTAATGAGTTTGGGCAGACTAAAGAGACTAATCTCTTCTAATGATGCCTTATTATCAAATAAGACCACCTCACCCAGTGGTCCTGTGACAGTGTGACTGATGACAGAGAGTGAGGCTGTAATGCGTAGGACTCATCCTTGATGTTGATAGGAGTTATAGATATTGTTGAACTGAACAGCAGCTTCCATGTAAGGGAATTGTGGGTGGCCTGGTGCATGTCCTCAGCTTTGCAGTGAGTATTGTTGATTTTTGTGGAAGAAAGGTATTATCATACTAATACTTGGAATTCTGGAATTTTCCTGAAGCAGAAACATATTATGGTGGGAACTGTAGGCATAGGCTCTCATTCCACTTTCTTAGAGACCTTCATCCGGTTCACTTTCTTGCAGCTTTGTTTTTGTTTCTGAAGATTTAGAGGTTGAAATGACTTTTCTCTGATTCATGACTGGAATGTTAGAAATGGTAGGCCAGGTCCACCTTTCCGCTTAAAGCCACTCTATAGTCCAGTTAGCATAGCGTTTGTCTGCCTTAGCAAAAAAACCTAACTTCTCATTTGTCTATCATTCATTATTCTGTATTTAAATATTTTTTTTCAGATCTATGTGTCAACATAAGTCTCAGACTTTTTCATTCTCTATTGGTACAATTTGTCAATTAACTTTATAGCCACCAGTTTGAGTTTGAATTAAAAACACTTCTTACTAAACTATATTTGTAGCTCATTCTCCAAGTTAAGAACTTTAGTGGTAGAGACATAGCTCAGCAGAGTAACAGAGCCCATACTGTTCTTGCAGATGACATCTGGCTCCCACCACCTGCTCGCCATATCACAACCTTCTGTAACTTGAGCTAAAGTGGACTTCATATCATCTTGTGGTTTCCTTGGGTATCAAGCAGGCACGTGGTCCACATACATCCATGAAGACAAATACTTGTGCACATTTTTTTTAAAAGCTAAGACTTCGTTGATGTATTAATCATTTTTATTATTAGAATTGAACTTAATTCCAATCTGTAATTTTGATTTTAGTATAATTTTCTGTAGACTCAATGTCTATGTAAAAAAATATAAAAAATTTTTACTAACCTTTGCTTTTCTGAAGCATAATTTGTCCATCAACTGTTTAAATCCTAGGCATATGGCTGAACAAGGTTGAAACAGTCTCTCTCCTTATGGAGCCTCCAGTCTATGGGAAAACACATAATAAAATATCAAAGGATGTAACACATTCTTTTCTTGAGAATTAAAAATAAATTCTCTTCCTACTGCAGTATCTTTTCAACAGTAACCAAATGTGAACATATCCACCCGATGGTGAAATCACCGATTTAACAACAATGGCATAAAATTCACTGGGCTTTTAATATTTCTTTATTTAAGGCTGGATTAAAAGGCTCTCATTTCTTCTTGCCCTTTATCCTGAAAACATTCTCACTATGATGCCAGTTTCCTTTCTGTCTTTTTTTTTTATTAACACAACTTGAAAGAAGCTGACAAGTGAACAAGAAACATTCAAGCCTGCTCCATTCCAACTGATTTGTTCGAGAAGATGATTCATTTAATTTCATAAAGGCACAGCAGGCCAGAACACTAACTGACCAGGTCAAAGGAGGGAATATTGGGGGGAGGGACTGTGAGAAGGATCTATGCAACAAGCAACAATATTTAGTTTTTCAGAGCTAGAGTTCTGCTTGAGAAACTCTGATGTTGCCAGCCACAGTCCTTTAAAGAGCTGCAGTGCCCCAGGGAAAACATTTTTAAAGTGCCCTATCTAAACACAATGTTTCTTGTGCTATGTCATGTGTGTGTGTGTGTGTGTGTGTGTGTGTGTGTGTGTGTGTGTGTGTGTGTATGTATGTATATATAAAGACCTCAGCTCTTGCTCACATTATGGTGCTTTGTGACTGATTAAAATCTGTACTGTTACAACTTGGCTTTTTGAGTCTGTTGATGAAACATCATTCTTGGAACCTACTTTGCAGCATAGTCTGCTCTGAAATTAACTGAAATCTCAGCCACTTAGAGAGCAAAGCTGGGGAAGACATGAACCCGCCATTAAATAACTTCAAAAATGAATTTTCACAGTAACTTAAAATATAGGGAAGAAAATATGTAACCACAGGGGCAACCTATAAATGTTTTTGATATTTTATTCTTTCTGTCAACATTGCATCTCAATAACTAGAAAAGAGGGTTGACATCATAGTTCTAACACAGTATATGTTGTTTCTCAGTATTATTTTTTACTGTCTAGGGCTAAATTTAGAACAGACAATATACATGTAATAGATAAAGTCACACTGTTCTATTTTTCTTGCTCTATACTTGAGAAGTTGTAATGGTAGTGGGCTAGTGTATATTTAGGGACTTATTTATTTGGATTACATACAACAGTAAAATGCACAGTTAGAAAAACTTCAGCTTGCCCATTATCTTTAATTTCACTTTCTTTTTCATTTCATAAGAAACTTTTAAATTAAAGCAATTTAAGTAAATGCTGTGTTGCAGGTGATCATTTTCTGGAGTGCAGTTTCATACCAAATGATTTATTTTGAATGTGTGCTCGGTTTGACAGAGTAAGTGAGAGATGCATTCTTAGAAACTTTTACAGAGGGAACTAGGTGGTGCTGTTCTGTCATGTTCGTGTCCTCCTGGCTATCTTGGCCCTGCTCTAGGTTTGTTAAACACTCTCAGGCAGTAAGTTAAGACATATGTTGGCCTTCTATTGATGTTAGAATCTCCACTAATTGACCAAGGTCACACTGCTTTTAGACTTTTGTTTTCAAAAGTATTTCGCAGCATGAAGCTCTTCTTCCTAAGCAGGAAGATATGCCACACTTCGTTCATGTCTTTAGTATTTAAGATATGTTACGTTTTCAAATCATCCAAGTTTTGGTTCTATGTCTTTTTAAACCCTTGTCCTTGGCCTTTTATTTGACAAAAACTCTTAGGATTATTTGAATTGGAATTTAAAGTGCTGACATTTTGTATAGTTTTAGAGCTGATTTGATTTAAAATACTGACAGTACATAAAGTCTTTCTCCCTCCCTCTTTCTCTTCTCTCTGTGTATATACATGTATATACATGTGTATGGATACACACACACTGGAATCTTTGTTGTATATTTTCTTGTTATGAATTACACCTATTTCCGATACTGTGATACTTCAAGAATGCAAATAAAACTAAGTATTACAGTTTTCTGTTGAAATATATTATGTTCTTCATAAGAAACTATAAATTAAGTACAAATTACAAAATACCAGTGATTTGGTGATTTCATTTATGAAGAACTTATCATCAAATTCATTCAACAATGAGACTCTGGTTGTTAGATAAAGATGTTGCTGTGGTCTCCCTGTATACTTCCATGTAAGATCATTTCAACAGAGCAGGACCATTTTGTCTTTTTTTTTTCTGATGTAATTGTTCCAATTGTCTTTAAGAACACAAAATCATTAAGAATTACCTTAACAAAATAGTGAGTGTTACCTTAACAAATTAGTGAGTAATAAAAGAGTGAGGTAGAAGACTCTTTGTATTTTCATTATCTTCTAAATCCTTTATCAGTGGAACACAGAATTATTATGTAGTGTTTCAAATGGTTCACTGCGCTCCATTTATGGTAATATAAGGTAATTTGTGAGATAAGCATCTTCTAGTATAGCAACAATAAATGAATATCTGCTAGACTTCTGGGCCTATATCTGTTTGGCATTTCTTCTAAATAAAATGAAATCACAATATTTGAAGAGTCACGATCATGAAAACTTCAGAAATCGGATTGTTTTTTTTTTAAAAAAAACCCTTCCTTTTCTATTCTACAGTGTTAAGGTTGACAGGTTAGATATTGCCTACCAAAAATTGCCAAAAGCATCAGTAAGTAAAAAAATATGTATTTTCAGTAGAAAGTTAGAATTATGTTAGAGACAATAATGTTATTAAAATATTTTATAATTTTTAAATACAATCATTGTAACAGATAACGATAATATCATAAAATGGAAACTTTAATGATATTTATAGATTTTTCAACTCAAAATACTTATGAAATTAAGAGCCATGAGAGATCTGTGAGAGAGTTTGAACTGGGAGGGAAGAAAAGTCTAAATGAAAATATTGTATTACCATCTTCCCAAATGAAAGAAACAACTTAAAAAGCAAATGTAAAAATATATTTCATATCAGAACTTTGATTCATATTTTGGAAAATGACATTTTAAAAAGAGAGACCATTGTCTAATGTCTGCAAAAAAGCCTTCAGCCTTAATACAATAGATACTAGATTTACCTTGTGGAAAGCTTCGTTAGACCAAAGCAAGGGCCAGTACCTTATTTTTAAATCTATACAATTTAGTGAAAAATTTCCAAGTGAATATATTGAAATTTACTTTTTCTTCTAAGATGAAGTTTTTTTTTTATTCATTTGGTTTCTTAAGTAGTATAAGGCTTATAAATTATCTGGTGATTAGTTATAATTTGAAGGTAAAATTAGATGGGATAAAGCTCATACATTTCTCCTTGGACCAGGAATATAGTATGTCATGTAAATATCAGGAAACAGGAAAGCATTACAGAGAATACTTGGGAGGAAGAAGGGGATCAATGAGAATGGGAAGGAGATAAGTCATGACAATGAGTTTGTGGTGAGTATGGTGAACACACATCATGTACATGCATGGAAATGTCAAAATGGAACTCATGGTATGTAATTAGTTTATACTACTACAGTTTTTAAATGCTTGGTGCATTTTTCTATTATTTCTTATGATCAGCTTTTATTTCTTGGAGGCCTTTCATTAGAATAAGAAGAGACAATGCCACATAATTATTTTTCATGATGGTTAGTCTTTGGCAATATGGCATAACCATTGAGTACACATGATCAATGGTGACAAGCAGATGGCCCTGGTGTGTCATTTTAGTTTTCCAAAAGTTTCTACAGAAACTTCTGCAAAGGCTTCGTTTCATCTTTCTTTGTTTCATCAATGATAAAAGATTTATGTCTCGTGGAACTAAAGGTGTTTTCTCTTTAAAGGGGAGACTAAAAAAACAACAAAAGCCAAACCAACAATAAGTAGGGAATTCTGAATTTCTTTGAGATCAGAAACAGTAAAGCTGGCAATCCAGCCAGAGAAAAGCCTGATGGTAATTAAGAGGATAAAAGCAAGAGTATCATAGAATAACATAGATATTTTATACCTTTTATGCATATTTTATTAGTGTGATACAAAATAGTCTCCTAGGAAGATTTGATATATAATTATATCCCAAATCCACAAATCAATGTCTAGTGGACTCATTAGTCACTGACATTGTAAACTGGTGTTAATGATGAGAAAGATTTAATTAGAACTCAGTACAAATTTGGGGTTTTCTTCCATTTCCTATGTTTGTTACCCAATAGTAATAGAAGATCACTGCTAACACAGAATCTTACGACCATCAACATGTAAGCATAAGTGAACTTCACTGTGCACAACTGAAATGAACCCATGAATAACTATCACAGAAAGTACCACAACATTTACATACACTCTACACGCAATGTAGATCAATGTTGACCCTTTCTAAATATATTTTTCACTAGTTGCTTTTGATTGGGTCATGACCTAAATGGTCTCCAAATGAAGGTACATGGTATGTAGACCTTAGTTTTCTTTTTAAGTGACTCTCTGAAGGGACTCTTATTCTGACTTTGCACTTGACAAGTGGTCAACTTCTCAAAATAGGTATATGTGATAAGATGTGTAGCTAGATATACTCACAGAAATAGAACTGTTCTTAAAAGCAGAGAAGTAGTTTCATTTCACTGAGTTGTTTCCACAAGCTAAAGACAACAAAACAGGGCAAACCTTCCAAAAGCAGCCTCTGAATTTCCTTCCTAATGTGTCACTTGCCAGGCATTTCAAAAGGGAACACTGCCTGGTAGCAATTAAGAAATCCTTAAATTTGACAAGAACATGACATTTGGGGAAGCAGTCTTCCTTATCCAAAAATGTAAGTAAAAGATTGTTGAAAGACAAGGGTCTTGGGAAAAAAAAGAAAAGAACAAAGAAAGAAAAAAAGAAAGAAAGAAAAATAAGTTCTCTTTATTCATTTAAGTTTATATAATGTAAATGTGAGATGTGCAACAAACGTTAAGAAATGTGGATGGTTGCTACTGGAGAGATAGCTTAGTGGTTAAGAGCATTAGCTGCCTTTCCAGTAGACCCAGGTTTGATTCTCAGTGCTCATGTGGTGGCTAACAGTCATCTCTAAATCCAGCTCCAAGGAAGCTGACAGTCCCTTCTACAAGCACATGGTGCATAAACATACATGTAGGCAAAACACCTGCGCACATAAAATTATAAAAGAAAAAGAAATGAGTGAGTTATCTTTACTGATATAAGCATGAAGAGATGTGCTACTTAAAATAGCCTCCTTCTTGTTATTGCCTTGGAATCACTATCAAAAATTACAGATATACATTTGTTCCTCTTGATAACTTTGTAAATTGCCTGCTTTTTCTTGAGTTGTTATCAATCACTTGTAAGCTTGGAGATTTCTAATTGTATCTTCAAGTTTCAGAACATTGCAGCATAGTTTTTCTGAAAGTTTTGGAGGCTGTGTTGATTTTGCATATAGTGACTAGAAATCCAAGTAATGGTATTTCAAAGCCCCTAGTTAGTATTACTTGCTACAATATTAGACATGTTGAATGCCTGATACTTCATCAGAAGGATTGATCTGGTAGAGTATTTGTCATGGTACTCATTATGTATGATTTAGAGCACAATACTACCTTTGCTCATCGTTTTAAAAAAGGAGACGCTAGAGCTAAGGAGTTTGCTTACTGAAACATCAGAACACTTTTTCTTTTTTAGTTTAGTTTAGTATAGCATATGTGTGTGTGTGCTCACACATGCAAGCTTTGTAAAAGAAATGAGACTGAAATAATGGAATTGTAACTGAATTAAGTGGGGAAGAAATAAACCAAGGCTCCTAATAGGTTATGTGTGAAAGTCTATAAAAGAAGTAAGTTTTTGCACAATCAGATGAAAGTTTTAAATGAACTCTACAGCACTTTGGATTTAAAGGTGATCTCATTTCAACTCTATTTAAATCTTATTTTAGAAGCTTCACAGTATAAATAGAAAGTACATGTTCAAGGCATCAAGAATGAATGTGGCGATTATGACTTTGCCAGTGGCAGTCTCCATCACAGGGATACTCTCTAGGAGTCAGGTGCTCCAAGGGTGTTATGCTTGGATCCTCTCCAAATGTCCTTTTCAGCTTGAAGCCTGACTCCATTTGAACATCTAAATCAAAATAAGTGAAGTTCATGGCAAAGATTAGGGTGTAATTATGTCTTTGACATTAAGTAAAAGTTTTTAATTAGACAAAGGTGTTATGAAAATTATGATATATATTATACATAATGTTTATTATATTCTGATAACAAATATTTTCAAGTATTTTAAAATGTTTTGTATATATGAAATGAAATGAATATTTTACAGTCTTATTAGTGTATAGGTATATAAATTAATAAATATTGTATTCAATCAATCCCTTGTTTATAGCATGTGTGTGAATATATATACTTTTTTTGTATTTCTAAACTTTTATCATATTTTCTGTAAAGAGAACTGTAATACAGGCATATCAGTATTAATAATACAGTATTTGAAGAAATACTCATGAGGTGAAATATTTTTCTAAGAAACATCTAGATTATTGGAAAATATCAGGTTTAAGTGCTGGCATGGGAAACTGGGTTATGCCAAAGAGACTCTAGTAAGGCAATATTATGTTATACCATAGTCCATAAATAAATTTTAATTTATTAAGACTTGAAACAAAAACAATACTCGTAAATTATTGTAAGAGCAGTTTAGATTTTTATTAAGAAATTATTTCCAAACTAGATTAATAGGCATTTTAGTGGAATCTTGGAAAATGCTTCCTGTGTCTAAAAGTGAAGGATTTATACTTTTATTTGATGGTTTAAAGGTGTACCCTCTTCAAGGTAAAATAAGGAAGCTCAATGGCTTCAAATTCTGATGTAGCTCCTTATGAAACAGTTTGGAAGAAATCCAGAAATTCACATTAACCAAGTGTATTTTTTTTCTTAAAAAGCCAAAGGCTTATTATTTCCATTTCTAAGTGTACAGTTAAATAAAGGTGTTATTGATTAATTTAGAGAATGTTTCATAATAACCCTAATCATAATTGTACAAAAAGTAAAACTCCATTTGTTGTAGAGCAAGGCGAGCGCACAGTGCTTGTGGCGATGGAGGTCAGTCCTCAACTTAATTCACTGACAACCCAGATGCCAGGCTAAGCTGCCAGGACAGTGGCTTTCGACTCTGGCAGAAAGTCAGCTGCAGCTGCAGGGAACGCTCTTTTATTCCCTCCTCCTTTTCCCTCAGACTCATTGCTGTGAAGCCTGTGGATTTTACAATTGCCACAGAGAGCACAGAATTGGGAAATATCATTCTGGGTGATGATCACCTCACTTATGCTATTAGTGGGTTTCAAATCAATTTATTAGGAACAGCCAAATATAAACAGATAAGAGTGTATATGCCCACGTTAAATAATCTACATAGGTTTCAGAGAGTGACATGGTGAGATTTGTTTTTCTAGTTTTGCCTTCTATCTTCTTCATTTTGGGAGTTGCTGGCAAAATAACAACAATAGTAAATCATGTAAAGCCTCTGTTTTACATAGTACTGTTTCCTGTATTTGGAGAAACAAAACCAGGGAGGACGGGTGCAGGGGGCAGTGCTAGAATGTCAACATAGAATCTATCATGCCTGGCCTCTCTGCTACTCATCTGTGTAGTAGTGTTGAACAAGGGGGTTTCCCTTACTGACATAAAGGTATTTTGCCTGATAAACAGCAACTGTGGTATCTACCTCATGGGGTATGTAGTTATCAAGTTAAATGATGCACACTCAATATCATAGAAAATTTAAGAAAGAATAAAAAAAATGACAATTCCAAACTTTTGTATGAAATCCTCAGAAATTTGGCTGTGGGTTATCCATGGACAGTTTATGCTTTATTTTTAACAGAGTAGTCTAGGAATTAAAAGGACAATGAACCTGATGAGAAAGCTTTGACTAACCTGGAAGTAACCACAGAAGCATTTTAAAGACTATTAACACTGCATTCTTTCATTTCAAAGTTTGTTCAGGGTCAAGGTGCTAAAGAAAGACGTGGCACAGAAAGATGAAGGGAGGAATCCTAAGACAGTATATTCTTGTTAGAAAACATTTAAATGATTACTGGCTGAAAAAGCTCAATCACTTGCATTTGAGCACCCTACAGTGTGTCTGCCTTTCACTCTAGAGAGCTTGCTTTTTGACTTTCTTTTCCTTCTTCTTTCCCTTCCTCTTTTTTTTTGCCTCCAATATTTTCTTCTCTGAAAGTAAATCATGAGCTACTCCTATCCATAAAATTTCTTTGTTGAAAGTATTAAGCTTATTCCTGGTGTCATCTGACGTTGGTACAGATGAGTTTCATAAATGAAATGAGATCAAACATCGACACGGTCATGAACAACTGTACACAAGTATGAGCTGCTGATAAGGATTAAGAGAAACACCTGCAGTCCTGCATGGCCAGCATCAATACAGTCTTGCAATGCCAGCATCAATACAGTCTTACAATGCTGGCATCAGTGCAGTCCTTCAATGTTAGCATCAATGAAGTCCTACAATTCCAGCACCAATAGTCTTGCAATGCTCGCATCTATGCAGTCCTGCATGGCCAGCATCAAGGGTAATTGTATTTTGGTGGAAAACACTATTTAAGCAGTGTGGAAATCTTTGCTTATGCATCTTTGCACTCTTGTTTTAAGTAAAACACACACACACACACACACACACACACACACACACACACACACACACCACATTGTGTCATATAAATAATACAATTGATTTTTCACATGGCCAGTCTAGGATACACAGCTTTGCTTTGCACATATTGGAGATACGACAATTGGTGGTAGTAGACCGGAGTAGTATGTGGATTTGTTTGTCCTTCTTATGTCATGTTAGAAGGGCATCTTTTCAGAGAAATAGTAGCTCATTTAGGATTCTTCATAGGATGAAGGTCATATTTTGGCCAGAGTTTTATGAATAAATGAAATTTTTTTGTGTTTTTAGACACACACAAATTTACATTTTCATGGTTTGAATTCAAATAAGGCCAAAATGGTCTTATGTATGTATATAACTTCTTTATTATCTGTAGACACATGTCTGTATCAATGTAAACCATTTAATCATAAACCTAAAAAGCGAAACACATTCTATCAAACATTTAAACTGATTTTCTTTTTTGATTTTTATTATTCAATACTTTAAATGCTTTGAAAACTGAATGAATATTATAGAAAAGGAAAATAAATGGATTTAGATATAGGAAAGTTTTAAGAATTGATGGTCTATGTATTTTAAATCTGTGAAATCTGTGTGGGCACTAGGCCAATAATATATAATTTTGGTTCTTTCTAAGAATTTATCAGAATTTGAGCTAGGCCTTAAAAATATAATTCTGAATATAAAAATATAAAATTTTGTTTAAGAGAAACACAAATTTTTATTACTTTCTTATAATGACTAATTTGACTAATTCAGTATTTTACATATGTCAAACATTAAAATATAAAATGGCAATTACTGAAATATGATAATAATTGCAAAGCCTATACTTTTGAAATGTCTTGTAAACTTACCTAATGAGACTTTTAAAATTTTATCTCTTCGGAAATTAGATGGTGATATTCTCCTGTTTGAATATTAACACCTTGGCATTTTCTTTACATATAATTTTTGCCTTTAATTAAAGACAACTAAAATTTGAAGTAAGTTGTCGTTTATCAGCTTCTTAATCTTTCAATGACTATATTAAATATCATATATTTTTATCTGTAGTTATCATTCACAAAATAAAAACAACAAAAATGAAAGCCATTTGTTTCTTCTCTTGGAGATTCCCTATTCATGTCTCTTCTCTGTGTGTCTTAAAAAATGTATATATTCTTTTCAAATGCATGCTTTATTGTTCTTCATTTGGAATTTTACTATTATGTTCAAATTTCATAAATAATAACTTTTTATAAAACAAAGTGAGAAATCAAGTGATTGAAGAGGTTTCTGGTGAAATAATTCTGGCATATTCCTGGGAAAGCTTCTTATTTTTTCCTGTGCAACGTTCTTAGAGGTGTCAACAATCGTTGTCTACCTCCTCCTTCTTTCTGCCTAGAGCCAGACAGGGAATCAGGAAATCAAGAGGACTACTCTACATACAATGGCCTTCAGTGAATATTATTGATGACTAGACACCTGCTCCGATGTAAAGGCATTAGCCTTTGCATTGCATTAGAATTTTTATTTTTCATTCTTGCACACCATGAGTGGGGTTTGAAATACCATAAATGATTTTTAGCTCTGTAAAGATGGACTGAGAAAAATATGCTGTCTATGCAAACATTCAGAATACTCATTATTGTTACTTGAAAATTATGGCTTCAGAAGCTTTAGTTGATGGATAAAATACCTAATCTTTTAAATCATTTTTGACTGTCTATTTTCTTAAAATTTTTTCCGGTTGTGGCTTATCCATACCTGCTATCAATGCAACAGTCATAATTTTGTATGTTTGTATTTAATTTTAAAGAATATTTAAAGAGAATTAAAATACATAATCTCTCCCCTACTTCCTCCCCGCCCCCCCCAAAAAAAAGGAGCACACTGAACTCATACATCAGGAGATGGAGGCAGTGGGTTCCTCTACTACAGAAAAACAGTGTCTCCTCAGCCTCGGCTACACTCTTTTCTACACAAGCCATCAATGTTATAACCTAACAAGTCAGTTTTCTCAATATGCTAAAACAAACACATGCAAGGTGGTGGTGGTACACACCTGTGGTATTGTATTCCCCCAAATATTGTTCATGCTAATAAACTTATCTGGGGTCAGAGACAGAGCAGCCACAATATTAAACATAAAGGATAGGCAGTGGTGGCACACGCCTTTAATCCTAGCACTCCAGAGACAGATATCCCTCTGGATCTCTGTGAGTTCAAGGCCACATTGGAAACGGCCAGGCATGGTGACCCACGCCTTTAATCCCAAAAAGCGAGCCTTTAATCCCAGGGAGTGTTGATAGAAAGCAGAAAGGTATATAAGGCGTGAGGACCAGAAACTAAAAGCTTTTGGCCTGGTTAAGCATTTGGCCTGGTTAAGCATTTGGCCTGGTTAAGCTTTCAGGCTTCTAGCAGCAGTTCAGCTGAGACCCATTCTGGATGAGGACTCAGAGGCCTCCAGTCTGAGGAAACAAGACCAGCTGAGGATCCAGCGAGGTGAGGTAGCTGTGGTTTGATCTGTCTCTCTGACCATTCAGCATTTCACCCCAATAACTGGCCTCAGGTTTGATTTTATTAATAAGAACTTTTAAGATTCTGTGAGTTCGAGGCCAGCCTGGACTACCAAGTGAGTTCCAGGAAAGGCGCAAAGCTACACAGAGAAACCCTGTCTCGAAAAACCAAAAAAAAAAAAAAATTCATGCCACACACACCTTTAATCCCAGTCCTTGGGAGGCAGAGGCAGGCAGATCTCTATGAGTTCAGGGTCGGTCTGGAGAACAGAGCGAGTTCCCATACAGTCAGGTCTACACAGAAAACCCCTGCCTAGAAAACCAAACAAACAAACAAATAAAAAAAAACACAAAACAACAAAAAACAAACCAAACGCCATGTTTATCCCCAGCATTCCTGTCTATGATAGGAGCATAAACACTGCATGAGTCGGCTTTGGACATGAAAACACCATACACCCGGTATATTGAGGAAATGACTTTTGACATGTATCATAAGTTTCACAAGCAGCTAGGAAATTCTTAAAATTTTAACAAAAATTTTTCTCTAAAGTTTTATACTTTATTCCATGGAGAAGCTAAAAATATTTTCTCATTATTTCAGCAACATATTATCTGGAACCTACTATACCACAGAGACTTCTTCAAAGATGTTGGAGCTCTGTTGTCTCTCACATAGCTGTTATTGTACATGTACATTCCCATTATTTCTTTCACTTGGTTTTACAATTAATGTTAAAAATGCAGGATCAAAGGAGAAAAGGGTGTTTATACACACTCACAGTTTACATTAGTGTTTAACAAGGCACAGTCTAGAGCTGGGAGGCCAGTGCTGACTGGTCAAGATACCCCACCTGAGCATAATGCCTTATATGTAATTCCTTTTTGAATGTCTTTGAAATAAGATAGATGTTCATAAGCATAATATGTACAGAAGCTGAATTCATTATCTACCTCAGCCATATGCCCTCTCCATCCCTAGTGTTTCTGTATCTACCAGCTGTGTGTGTCATCCTAGCTACCCAAATGTTCAAATTGAGGTAACACTTGATTTACTTCCCATGTCTGTCTCAGAGACCTTGGCAGAAGCTTAACCCACAGCTTCTATATGCTGTTTTGTAGTTGGAAGTTTTCCGGGTCCCACAAAGGCTCCCGTGGCTCCATGGTCCCATAGTAGCTCAGACCCAAATGAACACACAGAGGCTTATATTAATTACAAATTCCATGGCCTAATGGCTCAGACTTCTCGCTAACTAGGACTTAAATTAACCCATTTCTATAAATCTATACTTTGCCACATGGCTTGTGGCTTTTCGGTACCTTATATCTTGCTTCTCCTGGCAGCAGCTAGCAGTGTCTCTCTGCTCTGTCTTTCCCTTTCCTCTCTCTTTAGTTAGAATGTCCCGCCTAACCTTATTCTGCCTCACCATTGGCCAAACAGCTTTATTTATCAACCAATCAGAGCAACACACATTCACAGCATACAGAATGAAATCACCCATCACTGTTTTCTTTTTCACACTTGTGTGAACACCTTGTCTGCTCCCTGCTTGTTTTATCTTTCAGTTATGTTCCCTTTCAGCAGTCTGTCCCCATTTCCTTCCAGCTCCCTTTTATTCTATTCTCAAAAATAAAAGAACAGGTTGTTTTGCTATGAGAATCTCTATATAGGACCAGCTTTTTAAACACTAGTTAAAGCACAACGTAGTTAGGTTTATATAAAGGACATTGCCATCGTTCCCTCAAATGCCAGCCACTGGTAGCCACGTATATCCACTCACTGAGAATCCCGCTTCCAATGAAACTGCAACACTTCCAAATCCACACACACCTTAGGACCTTGTGTTTACACATATGCCAGACATGTAAGAAAATAAGGTAATGTTGAAAATAAGCCATATTTGATGCACAAAGCTTTACAAGAAAGAATTCTTTAGGGGAAAATTTAATAGACAGTGAGGTTGTGAATCAATTTCTTTTCAGACACCGTAAGAAAGAAACATAACAAAACCAGAGGAAATATTTGTAGTGTTTCCTAAAAGTGTTCATGCTCTCAGCTGGAGAATTATGGTTGTAAATATGATCAATTCTAATTTTAATTGTGTAGCTCTTTTATCTAGATACCGAGTTGTGAAGTTTTATAGGTGTGTATATTTGCATATCGTTCTAACATTTAATATATTGTCAGTAATATTATTTTATTACCTTATGAACTTTGCCATACTTGTAATTTAGTATTCACAATTAACACATCCATAATGCATCAGTGCTCCGGCCAGCAGGTATTTTGATTCTTAATTAAACTCAAGAAATATGAATCAAAATGTTGATCAGAATGATTTTAATAACATCACAGATAATATTTCAAATATTACCAGATACATTGTCATATACATATTTAAATAACAGTAAAAATAAACTATAACCAGGTATATTTAGGTACATTAATATTTAGATAATAGAAAGACTTTAGAACATAGCTCTGCAGCTAAGCCGATAGAGTTAGTATAAAAAGTAATAGTTTGTTCTTTTACAGAGAGATTTGAATCACTCTAGAGATTAATTTTTAATCATGGCTCATTAATAATAATTAAGATGAGTAGAGAAAAATGCACATCCATCAATGTTTGCTTCTTTGATACTAAGTGATTATACATACTCCATTTAAGATATTTTATATATTCCACACAGTTCCAGATGTATAGGAAATGAGCCATAATGTCACTAAAAGCAAAGTATTTCATGCTATTTTTCACTCTAATAAAAGCAGTTATTTTAGTAGCTTTGCTGACCTGATAATTGCTAGTGAGTCAAAATGGCTGTACTTCAGTTAATGCATCAGTAAGTGAAGTACCTTCAATGCAATTAAAAGCTTCTAATCTAACCAAAGAAATGGTCTTATCCATATTGACCACTTTAAATTCAGACTATGATTTCATATTTTTAAAGTGGTCCCTGGCTTAGCTGACCCCATTAGCGGGATACAGCTCTCCTTTGACACAGCTGGTGGCTGCTGAGTAAGCATTTCTAAAAAAAAAAATGTCGGCATGAACCTCATCAGACGACATTGCCTAATTTCGAAGAAGTCATCAGAGTTCATGAAAATCAAGATGATTAACCGTAGAGATGAAGGAATCACTAAAGGGAAGTGAGGAATGATAAATAATTTAGTAGGGTGAAGTAGTCACTGCATTTGAGAGAAACTTGATAATAACTTTTATGCAAGAAGATATTTATTTGAAATCTATCAGGTGTGTGACATGACGATAAGTGATTAGATTTTTTTTCTCTTTAGTTTTAGTCTTGTCATTAATTTTATCACTGACAGTTTCATGTATCTGACTGGTGGAATTTAATTTGTAAAGACCATATGTCCTTGCGTGAAGTGGTACTACATCCAGGCCGTCCTCTGCTCTGCTGAAGGAAATGAAATTTTCAAATGAATGTACAGAGGATATTGACGGTGTTTTATTGGATTCACTTAAAGGGAAAAAGAAGCCTCATTATTTTTAAAATCTGAGAACCGATACTGGAGTATGGATTTAAAAAAATCTTACCCGTGTTTAGAATACTAGTCAGACTTATGAAATACGAATAAAAAAGCTGATCAAATTTTAATAGTGTCACAAGTTATATTTTAAAATACAACCAGGTGTATTTTTCTTCTATCAATATTTACACCACAGTTTGAAAACTTGAACTATAACTAGACATATTGATATCAATGTTTAGATACTGTCATAAGGATTTTAATTATAACTAGGAGGTTAATCTGATAGCAATAAAGCAGACTGCGTCACCAAAGTTTTGATCTTGTGTTTCATGTTGTTTTTATTATGAGTAGAGCAAGCGCTCAAGTTTGGACTACAACATACACATTGTGTCACCAGGCTGAATCACCAGATGCCCTCCTTAAAGTAACATTTTCCCTTCCCATTCACAGAAAATTGAGGAGAGTCTTCACAAGGAATTCTTCTAGCCTGGTGTCTTTCTGCTATGCATTCGTTTCCCTTACTGTCTGTAAAGAATTCCAATTCTCTTTTAGAGAATTTTCCTCTCATACCCTGAATTCCTATTCTGTAGAACTCTTGAGTATACTACTAATTTGAACATATTG
Organism: Peromyscus melanophrys; assembly: GCA_902168415.1. Lineage (NCBI taxonomy): Eukaryota > Metazoa > Chordata > Mammalia > Rodentia > Cricetidae > Peromyscus > Peromyscus melanophrys. The sequence continues at coordinate 4,201 of CABHPR010150482.1, read as the reverse complement.
CCCAGCACATGGTAGGCCTTATATAGGATAGTTTTCCCTATAAACAAAGTGAAGCTTCTATTTATCTTCTACATTAATATATGAACTACAGAAATTTGTTAGTTTTTCCATTGATAGCATGAAATGTGTGTACAATTAGTTAATCTCAAAACTATGTAGATTTTAACAACCATGGTATTAACTCTGATTATTAATGTGTATTTACTAAAAGTTCTGGCAGATATAGAACTTCCTAAGCTGTCAGCAACTGTATTTGTTTATGCCTACCCCAGCTGTCTCCCAGACTCCCTAGACCATGCAGTGACTTCCCATCTCCTAATGTACCACAACTGTTCTAGGCTGCATCTGTTTTCCTAATTGGTGGAACTGATAAGGATAAATGAGCTCCATTCTCCCCCTGCAGGGTTGTGTGGGCTGTCACAAATGTACTGAACACAGCCCATACTTAGGGTTGAAAAAGGAGAATGACCACTAGGGAAGATGGTAATTTGGAACTGCGGCCACAGACTTGGAGAAACAAAACAAAAGTAAAATTTGAACACCTGGGTTGCTTTAGCAACACTCCTCAACATCCCCACCCACTTCTGATCACCTCCCAGACAGAGCCAGGCTGGGTGAAGCCTTTGTGCTTTCTTTCAGCCTGCTCTAGAGGGTCTGGGAGGCACAGAGGGACCATTCCCTTTCCCTAAAGGACATTGCACTGCATCCCAGGTATAGAATCCTTTTTGATACACACCGGCCTCCGTAGTGTGCCTTTTACCAATGGTTTCTGTTTCCTTTCCCTTCACAGCCTATCTTTGGTGACATTGGGCTTGGGTCGAGTTGCATTAACGCTTCCCTGTGTTATTTTTGTAACTTCCGCTCAGTAGCATGCTTCTCCGTTCACTCATTGATGATGAGAGATTTTCTATCCTTCATTCATTGCCTGATCTATGGCTTGAATCATAATCCGTATCTACATTAAATATTTAGGAAATATCTGTTGTCACCAATGAATTTGATGTGCAAGAAATACAGCTATTTTTGTACTTTGCTTACATGCATCAAATTACATATGATCAATCATAACATTTTTTTTTGTTTCTTTGATTTAAAACTCTTAGTAAGCATCTACCTTCCATAAGCACTCCTTTTATTTATGTATCAACTCATTCCTGATCATCAGGTTCTGATTACTTTGTCTTTTTGTAGCTTTGGATATCTTATATATAGTACCTTCAGCTAATAGCTCTTTCCTTATTTATTCAAGTATAATCGGGAAATATTACATCATTAACCTCCTATTTTGTTAAATTGTTATGTACTTTAGGGAATACTGAACATCTGAAATATGTTAAATACTATCTTTGCTTTTGAATTATGAATAGAAAGGCAGGGCAGTAGCTCACTTAGGGAGCAGTTTGTAGCTGACATCAAGTTATAGGTTGGTTTTGCACAAAAAATCTGTTCTGAAGTCAATTTGTTCATATGAAAAATGAGTAGGTATATTAATCTCCCATGGCTTTAAAATTTAATCATACCTCTGTTGAAGAGTAGACTTGTCCAAATCATCTGTGTTTAATAATTTGATACAAGATTGGCAAATTATTTCATAAAATTTTCACCTTGATTTTATTTTCCTTCTTGTCATTAGGGATTTTTTTTTCATTATAGTTGACCTTAAACCTTCATTAGTTTCTCCCAAATTTTTCAGGTTGGCATTTTAAAAAATGTAGTTATTTAAATAGATAAGCCATTAACTGTAGTAATTAAAATTAATATAATCTGCAAACAGTTGTGTGGCCGCTTTTGTGTTTACAATGGAGAAACCCTTCATTGCTATAAGTGGTTACATCACTATAATTTTACTGTGTATTCCAATAGAATATGTATTTTATTTTATGGTTTTAAGGTTCATATTTTTATAAAACATACTTGCTTAGATACAGTACAGTATAAAAATACTGTTTTCTTAGTTGCCAATTTGCAAATTTTAGTCCAAATTAAATGCTTAGTAACTTGAATTGTCTGCCTACTAAATTGTATATAATTTATAAATTCTATAGTTTTGTGTGTGCAACTTAGTTTCACAGCTTTAAGTGAATTTAGAAAAGTATGAAATTCAGTGTTAATGACAGAATTAAATGACTTTTTTTCATAAAGAACTTTGTCACAAAATACAAAATTAAGATTATTCTCTTCCTCAACACATAAAATTACCCTACCTGCATGTTATTAAGGAAAAATGTAAATACAATCACTATAAAAGCCAAAAGAACACTTGGTTATTTAAAATAGAAGAAATAAGTGCAGAAAATGTAATAACGTTACATGTTATTATGAAGACAATTGATGAGTACTTCACTGCCCTATTTCATTCACTGAGTATTGTATATACTGACAATATTCCACTGTAGGAGGCATTTAATATTTAATCACTTCATTACATTTAATTAAACATGAGAGTGTGGATTTTAAGAATATATTTCTGTCTGTTAATAAGATACAAATGAATCTTTGTATACTTTTTAAAAGACCACATACATTTATGAGGTATTGATCATACTGTAAAAAACATGTCTAATTTCCAAAATATATTTACTAAAATATTTTACTGAAGTAATGTATGTAATGTGTTTATTTAATCAGTTGATCTAAGGCAACTTTATAAAACTTTGCTTTGCAAACAGTGTTTGATGCAATTGAAAGTAACTAGAACACCTGGCACATTACTATATTGTGGTATTTCAATTTTAAATAATGAAATATTGTTATTAAAAACTATCTCCTGCCGGGCGGTGGTGGCGCATGCCTTTAATCCCAGCACTCGGGAGGCAGAGGCAGGCGGATCTCTGTGAGTTCAAGGCCAGCCTGGGCTACCAAGTGAGTTCCAGGAAAGGCGCAAAGCTACACAGAGAAACCCTGTCTCGAAAAACCAAAAAAAAAAAAAAACAAACAAACAAAAAAAAACTATCTCCTGCATTAAAAATAGCAATTTATAATTGTAATTGATTTATTTATAAAGTACTACTTGAATAAATGTCTTTGTTCTGTACATGAGTGTAAAGAAACTCCACTTGTTGACTTCTTTATTTAAATTATCTATCTCACTAAATTAAGACACTTGTCATAATTTTTTAGTATATGTTAAATGAAAATGACTAGCAGGGTATCTCCCTTTTTAGGAATCAAGACTTGTAATTTACACTTAGTTTTATTTTTTCTTGGATAGTTTTCAATCTAGTATGTATTTAAAACAGAACAACCAAAGACAGAAATAATTTACGCATCAATTTAAACTGACCTTCCTGATCCTCAGTCCCGCTCTCCTAGATGTCAAATTGCAAATTGGGGAAAAAAAAAAAAATCTCAATAGTGTCATTTGGTATGAAATGAGTCATTTTATTGTTTTGATTATTGTATTTGGAAAATGATGAAAAATGACACATGTATGAATTTAGTGAGTTACAGCTTTCTAAATTTGCTTCACCAAACTCACCCTGAATTTTCCTGGTTTCACTCTTTGGGAAAAAAAAAAAAAAAACTAATTATTCGTGGTAATGCCTGAGCTGTCGGGTTTGTTTGCATCATTTCTATACGATTTTGTATTCTGCCTCTTTATGTACTCATTGCCTATTCAGATCTCCAAGCTCTGATATTCCAAGCTCTATTTTATATTTACTTATTTATTTGTAATCTGGGGTCGCCTGTGAATTGTACAACACAAGATGCTGCCGAGCATGAAAACTAATGATGTAGTCTTGTATGTGTACTGTGGAATGGCAACGGACATGGTTTGCATGAATTTACTTTTAACAAGCAGTAGACACAGGCAGGCAGAGCTGAGTTCCAAGCCAGTCTGGCCTACATAGTGACTTCCAGATCAGCCAGGACTCTACTGTAAGACCCTGTCTTTAAAAAATCCTTTATGAAGTACTCTCTCTAATTTCTGCATTATGCTAATACTATCTATTTCAGTTTCACACTAATGGTATCTAAAAGTCTCCAAATTTCTCCTGTTATACATGCCTAGAAGTTAGTTCAAAATCCCACTCTGTCCTGACAACAGTAGGGGATGTGGGAATGTACACAAGAAAACACTGTGATAGAAACGATCTTTTCAGATAGTTTTATGTTTGTTAAATTAAAGTTAATTTCTGTATTTCAATTAGATATTGTGTACTGTCAATCCTGAATACAAGTACTTAATAATTTCAGTTCT
>CABHPR010150481.1:21848-44974 GCA_902168415.1 Peromyscus melanophrys | reverse complement strand
CACACACACACACACACACACACACACACACACACACATACACAGAGCACACACACACACACACACACACACACACACACACATACACACACATACACACACACACACACACACACACACACACACACACACACACACACACACCACGATAGAAGCTATTGCTGGGACTATAACAAGTTCACTTCCTTCTGAGCATTCAGAACCAAGGAAGACGCCTCATGTGAACAAGATGTATTTAAGTCACAGTAATTTGAAAAAGATGTCACACTGTGTGTTCTTTTCTACTGACTGCCATTAGCCTCACACTGCTTTCTCCCTCCAATTTCATAAGCTCCTGTCAAGTAGGTCACTTGGAAAGGAACGATATCAGACGAAGTGGGCTGTGGATTGCTTGCTGGGTATTGTGCTCTAGCACACAAAGAAGTATTTTTAATGTCCAGCTGTCACAGTTTGTGGGGAGGGTACATCCCACATCCACTTAGTAGAGGTCAAGGGTGCTGCTAAATGACCTGCAGTGAATGCTGAAGACAGCTCCCTAAGCCAAGGGTTACCCAACCCCAAACACATGCCAAGCAGAGAGAGAAGCCCCGCTGCCCTGCCATTCTCCTTGTTTTTCTGCCTCAGTCGCTCCCTGCCTGATAATGTGCTCCTGTTGATGGTTTGCACAGTCCACTGAACTCAAGGTAGCCGTGTCAGACCCTGTCAAACAACAGGCGGTTCTAACTGTCTGCTGTCTCTCCCCCGCCCCCACCCCCACCCCGGCTTCATCCTTTATTCATCTTGGGTGGAAGCACACGTAACAGCACGTGATGCCTTTAAGCCATCAGCTCACAGAAAGGAAGGAAAGAAGAACGTTGCTATAATCACGCTGTCTGGGCTGCAGTCCAGTCAAAGTTGAGTGTTTTGCATGGCATTCTCAGTGCCTTCCTTTGCCAGGCTTCACAGAGTTGCAAAAGAAAAGAAAAAAAAAAAAAAAGTCCCAGCAGAATTTGCTCCAACAGATCTCTGGAAAAGAGTCACGAAAAACTAGATGATGTACATTGGCCGCCTGTTAGTAAAGAGAGTAAGAATGTCTGCCAGAGAAGGAAAGCTAAGAGCAGATGAGAAGGTCGTGCTAAAGGGTGATATGACAAACGAAAGAGTCAGGACATGTGACAGACCAATGTGCTTCAGTGACATCTGGAGAGTTACAATCATCCTCCAGCATGGTCTACTCTCTCTCACAAAACTTCAATCTATTCATCACACCCTTCCATTGCTCACCATGCATCCATCTTTATTTTGGCATACTGGCGTGCACATGATTTGGATCAGAACAATGGCCTGCTGCCTTCCCCTAGAGCAAGTTTGTGGCAGCTCTGCGTTCCATCTAGCCAGACAAATGCTCTTGTTGTAGAACATGTTTGCTGATGAGGAGAGGGACCGGTACCATGCTCAGCCAGCTCTCACTGTCGCAGACTGCGGACTGGATGCACAGCTGTTTTTAACAGCTTTACCTCCAGGAAGCTCGGCTTCCAGGCAATTTCCAAATAAACAACAGGACTCTTTCCTCTTCAGCACTTTCTGCCTGCATGGTGTGTTTCATCCACCTACTTGTTGATACCTTCAGAGAGGGACGGAGTTGCAGTTCTGTGGGCTTATCTCCTGAGTAAATCTGGGTATCGCAGGACTAACTGAAGAGCAACCTGTGTCGTTCTGGCCATCCTCCCTGTACCAGCCCTCCCTTCTCACAACCAAATTATGAAGATACCTGTATTCAGTAAACTCTTTCTTGTAATGTTTCTCTCTAGCATTATTCTCAAGACTAGGTAAGTACCTGTGAGTGAAGTGTACCTGTTTATGCCCATCCTCCTAAGTTCAGTCCATAGTAATATCATGGAGTGACGAGCTCAGTGGTACTGTTTGCCTTTTATTTTCCTGGGACTTGGGGGTTTGGATCTCATCTAGAGAGCACTAATTAGGAGAAACAGCCTGGAGGGATGGAAACAGACCAACCCTGGCTGAGTCTTGACTATGTAATTGACTACTGAGGATGTTGGGTAAGTGTATTGATCTCTTTGTGAGATAGAGATATCTTAAGCTTTTCTATAGCTCTCCTGAGCTAAGTGAGCAATACCCATCTCCAACATCTAGCCCAGGGCCAGGGGTCCAGGACGAAACCACTGCAACTTTAACCTTCCTCCTCACCCTGGGCTTGATCGAAGCTGATTTCCCTGAGAAGTGAGTCTGTCTCTTGCTTTGTTGCTGTCCCTGCCTCCCTCCTTCCCTCAGGTTCTCCAGGCACAGGTGGTGGGTTGAGAACTAATTAACTGATGATAGAGGAAGGAGGCGAGCCCTAGGATGACCAGCACAAACACATCACAGGGTAACTGTCCACTTTGGCAGGGTAGGTGTGCCTGTCCCTGAAGACAGGAATCCCAGGCCCCTGTGTCACACTGAAGGAATTCTAGGTTCCCCAATGGACTTTCTAGGATCCTAGCTGGGAACTTCCTTGCCTGAGAGAAAAAGCACAGGCTTGAAATTTGGAAGATATCCTAATTTTGGCCTAAATGAGCCTAGCAAGTTACATACTTTATGATATAGGTTTCCCTGTAAAAATGGACTCAACAAATAGAATTTTAGTATATCCTTTGTGCCAGGTAATGTTCTAGATCATAAAAACATAGCAATGAATTTGAGTCAATCAACAAATAATACAATGGTTCCAGAGAATTTTCAAACCTTTTGAAGACAGTAAACCAGGTATGTGATACAGAGGGATGCATTGATTTCAAGGTACTATAAGTCAGTGTTTTGCTAGCATGGCCAGCGAAGGTGTCTCTGAGTAGGAGGTATTCCAGTTAAAAACTGGATGTTAAGAGGATAGACCTTAAAAGATTCAGCAGAAAGTTTTCTCCAGAGGGCACCGCCAGTGAAAGATGCTGGGACAAAAGCAGAGCGGGGTCTTCAAGAGCAGAAAGATCAATACAGGTGAAACCTGGAAAGCAGAGTGAGCAAACTAAAGAGCAGTACAAATTGCCATGGGCCTGTGGGCTCAGGCTAAGAATAGTGCTTGAAGACAAGATGGCTCCGTGGGTAAGAGACTGCCATGAAAGCAAGAGGGCCCAAGTCAAGCACTTACATAGAAGCTGGGCACGGCCTCATGTGCCAGTTACCCCAGTAGTGACAAGAGAGAGGCAGACCAAGGAACTTGACGGCCATGAAGCTGAGCTCAAGTAGTGAGCTTCAGGGTTAGCGAGAGACTCTTTAAAACAAATTTAAAAAACAATAATTTGTGAAGGAAAAAGAAAGGTAGGGAGAGATAGAAGACACCCAGCCTCCTCCTCTGCACTCCACATGTGCATATATGGGCTTATGCACCCACACATGCATAAGGCAGACAGACACACTAAAAAGTAATAATAATAAAGAATGATACTTTCTTTCCTGGCCTGACATTTATTCAAAAGCTCAAATCTGCTATAGGTACAGTTGGAAAGTCCTTTGAGCAGCAACATCCTAAACAAAACCTACATAGCGGAGTCCCAAGTCCTGTTAGTCTGTTCCATGTTCCCTGTTTGTGGAGCTCATGTGTAGTTTTTATTATATTATATTTACCCCGAGGCTTCTCTGAAAATGGGAATATTCAGCCAGGGATAGTTGGCCCATTCTTTGCCTGTTTTCTGAATATGAAGAGTGTGAGAGCAAGGACTGTTATGTCCCAGTCCCCAAATCCATTGTAAGTATAAGAGCAAAAGTAGATATCAATTTATAATAAACTTATAATAAGGTCTGTAGGTGCCATGAGTTTCAGAGTGTGGCTTGCTGGAGTCAAGAGATAAGCTACATATAACTATTCTGGGTGTTTTGTCAATAGGATATTTGTGCTTAGTAATTTGGGGGAAATGAAAAAGTCCTTTGAAAGATGATAATGTCTCCATGTCCTATCTGCTGACGAAATTGAAGTGTAGACATGAAAACAGATTGCCCTCTGCATCCAAAGAAGAACCTAGGCTACCAAAGAAAGGCAACAAAGCTCTGGGGACCAGATATTCATTAAAGATGCAAAATAAATGCAATAAATTGAATGTGATTGTCTTTGGGGCATTTTGCCTATGACCTCATATGTGTTGGAAAATAGTACTGCTAATGCTATAATTATTATAAGATAGGAAATTATTTAAATTGGCTAATAAATGCAGCCCCTGACACAAGTCTGCATAAATCTGGATTGATTCCTGTGCTCTGTAGCAGGCAATGGGGGCTCAGATGCAGCTTTATTCATTAGCAGCATTAACAGCACTTCTCTTAGCCCACTCTAGGACATGGTGTCCTAAAATGCTTGATCATCTAAAGGTGTAAGTATACCTTCACATTCATTAGCCCGATTATTTCTATAACTGATGTGGGTGGCTGTTATCTGTCCCTCCACCCTGCCCTCAGAGAGGCAAGTGTCTTACCTAAAATCACCTAGCCTAAAAGAAGTGGCGTGCTTGAACTGAGGTGTCTTGCCCAGTCCTCCCTCTGCCGTTTACCGCAGCATACCACACTGAGTAGACTAAGGAGTGGTCCTGTTAGAAGAGAGACTCGAGTTTCAGTTGAATGTCCCACAGTTTCCAAATGAAAGGGGATATGTAGAAGAGGAAGCTCCACGCAGAAAAGCCTTTGCTTATTCTTCTGTGCGTCAGCTGTTTCCTGCTGGCATATGAGCCTGCCCTGGTCTCCCTGCTGTCTTCAGTATCCTCTTCAAAGGACAGCAGGTTTCATGGAGAGAAGGGAATCCCATAGCTGCTGTTTTTGCTCAGGCCCTTCAGTTTGAAGCTTCCTACCTGGGTGCCCTTTGCTATCTCTGTTTTCTCTCTAGGAATCCTTGGATTGTTACCACCACTGCTGCTTTGTAAGCATCTACTAGGAAAAGTAGCAAAGACCATACTTTTCTTTATTTCATCATCATTCACCTTATCATTGATGTTTATAAAGTACTTGCTGAAGCCTAATAGTAAACAAACTGTGGATTCTTTTCTATATTGTGAATTGTACCTCTGACATCAATCTGAGTTAAAAGGATGGAAATACTACAGCCAAGGGCGATGTTGAGATGACGTGAATTCCAGGAGCCAGCATGAGGTTCCAACCCCGATTTCTGAACAAAGCTAGCCATGGCAAGTTCTGACCATTCTGGTCACACCCGGTGAAATCTAGAAGAGTAGACCCTCTTTGTTATTTGAGATCAGTTTGAAGAAGCCTAGATTAATGCCAGTCGTGGTCATAGAGAGCGAGTGGACTGAAAAAGAGAAGGAAACTAAGGGCTTCCTGAACTCCTGGAGGGGCTTCCTAAATTTTTCTTTTCATGAGCAATGATTTCTAGAGCCTTCCCTGCTCTGTCGGCTCTTCTGTAGCATCATCCCTTGTAGGAGGGAGGATCCCATACGTACTATATCCCTATGAGGCTTGGACAAGACGTCAGGCAGGAAGGGATTGGGAAACACACTCATGCATGCACGCACACGTGCACGCACACACACAGGAAGAAAGGTGATTGTCTCTATCGGAGCAGCCTATGTAAGGGAGAAGACTTCTACCCTGTATTCACGTATGGCATGGCATTGCTAGGGCTGATTTCTCAGCGGTTTTCTTTCTCCCTCTTCATTTACAAGTCACACCATTTTCTATTTTGAATAGGATTTAACTTTTATATCTCTTTAAATAACACCTACACAAGACTTGCAAAAGATCAAGCTGGCAGAAATCACAGCATGCATGGGTCAGGGAAGGGTTCTGAAGTCCCACCCGACCTGAGAAGTCCCTGGCAACTGATGGCTGCTGAGGGAAGGGGAGTCAGTTTTCTTTGGGAATTCAGCCCCTGAGAGCCTACCCATGCTCCAGATGGTCATACACCCATACATTAAGTGGATTCAGGAATTTTCAAGAAGAGCACATGAAATTAGGAAGGGTAGGGGAGGCTTTAAGGGGACAGGATGGGAAGTGAGATTTGATAAACACATTATATGCATATCTTTCTTAAATACTTAAAAAGGCATAAAAGATAAAATTAAGGGCCACAGTGGGGTTTTTGTTCATGTTTGCAAATATCTATACACACTAGATTTTAAAAGGCACACTTGACTACTACAGCTCAGTTCAATAAACACACAATAAGTCTGTGCTACGTTCTGAGCAACAGCTGTCTCCCACTCTCACTGAACAATGCAAAAGGCTAACAACGATGAATAATGTAGGTTCCCTGGGGCACTCACACTCCACTGACAGGTTAGACTATCGTTACCAGGAAATTGGAAAACGAAATCCAGAAGCACCGTGTGAAGGATGGGGTGGTGGGCCTTGAAGCCCCGCAGAATGCACCCTATATGCACTAGACAGCCACTGTGGGGGAGTCCAGAGGTGAGGAGAGTGGTCCGGTTGGCGTGTTAGATGTATTCCCTAATGCAGCCTGGCAAATGATTCTAAGAATGATAAGACTGAGGACAAGTTGTCTCGGAACCCTCCTCAGTAACGGTGCATATTAGAATCATCTTTGAGATATATTAAACTAGGGATTTCCTCAATTCATTCTACACTTGTAAAAACAAAATTATTTCCACACAGCACCGAGATTCTAATATATACTCTGCCAAAGATCACTAACTTGGGAGACGGCATAATAATAGTTTAGACAAATATGATGAGGGCCTGGGATAGGATCCTGAAAGTGGGAGAGAAAGACAGGAGAACTAACAAAGAAACCAATCCATATAACCTACTCGATCATCCACTCCTTCGTTCATTCACTAGGTGACAGGAACTCAGTGATGAGAAGAGCTCCTTACCTTTAAAGATTCTGAAACTGAACATAGCAGTATATGGTATATACTCACATACACACACGCATAATCACAGCAGTCAGGAAGCTGGGTCAGGAGAATCACAAGTTTAAGACTAACCTGGGGTACAAATCAAGTTGAAGGCCATCCTGAGCTATTCTAACAAGACTATGTCTCAAAAGAAAAGGAAGAGAGAATAAAGGAAGGGCTAGCGAGATGGCTCCGCAGTTAAGAGCACTGGTTGCGCTCCAGTGGACCTGGTTTCAACTTTCAGCACCCACATGGTGGCTCATAACTCTAACTCCAGTACTAGGGGATCTAGCACCCTCTTTTGACCTCAAGCACCAGGCACACAGTGGTGCACAGACATACATGCAGGTAAAATGCCCAGACACATACATTAAAATATAAATTTTTTAAAAAAGAAAGAAAGGAAGGAAATAGAGGGAGAGAGGGAGGAAGGAAGAAGGAGAGACAGAGAGGGCGGGGGTGGGGGGAAGGAACTGTCTGGTAGAGAATTTCAACTAAACACTGATTGATCTCTTTAGCAACAGGAAAAATAAGGGAAGACAAACACTGTGACTTTGAGCTTTGACATGAATTTGCAGGTTGTGTGACCTGGGAAACCACAAATAATTTTCTTTACTCAGAATAAAAATAAATTTTCTGTGAAGAAATTTATCTTTATCTCTACCTCAAAAAACATAGTTTTCAAAATCAAAGATCTGTACAAAATGAAAATAATAAAAATAAATGCAGGTGGCTGAAGAGATGGATCAGGGTTAAGAGTATAGACTGCTCTTTTGGAGGACCTGAGTTTGGTTCCCTTTATCCATTTGAGGGGGGTCACAACTACCTGTTATGGTGCCAGGCTTCAGGGGGATCTGATGCTTCTGACCTTTGCAAGGCACCTGCACTTATGTGCATATACCTACACATAGACACATAATTAAAAATAATAGAAATAAATCTTTTGGATAAAGAAATAGAAAGAAAATAAGCACAGAAAACCACAGACCATGCCTTAAAGATGGGAAGCTACAGCAACTTGGCCTTATCTGTTAGTTCTGGTCAGAAACCAAGAAGAATGGCAAGATTGTGAATTTGGAGGTGGGGCTGTTCTGGGGCCTCCCTGATCAACAACTCTCATGGAGGAATCCCATTCCTGTCACTGGGGCGTTTGTTCAGTGACTCACTACTTCTAGGACCAGTGTTGTCTAGCCTTGTGGGTTTCTGCATTCAAACTCTCTTTTATATATTTGGGATACCAGATAGTAGGTATCTGTGCAAATCTCTTATAGAAGACACAGCATACCTTGTCTGTAAGTATCTATATAAATCTCTTATAGAAGACACAGCATATCTTGTCTGTAGGTATCTATATAAATCTCTTATAGAATACACAGAATACCTTGTCTGTAGGTATCTATATAAATCTCTTATAGAAGACACAGCATACCTTGTCCGTAGGTATCTATATAAATCTCTTAGCTATAGCATACTTTGACTGCATGTATCTGTGTAAAACTCTGATAGAAGATACTGGGGATGTCTTTCTGTATGCTGTGAATGTGTTGCTCTGGTTGATTGATAAATAAAATGCTGATTGACCATTAGTCAGGCAGGAAGTATAGTGTAGGCGAGATAAGCAGAAAGGAGAATTCTGGGAAGTGGAAGGCTGAGTCAGGAGATGCTGGCCAGCTGCCACCTCCATGAGAAGCAAGATGTAAAGTACTGATAAGCCACAAGCCAAGCAGCAACTTGTAGATTAATAGAAATGGGTTAATTTAAGATATAAGAACTAGATAGCAAGAAGCCTGCCACGGCCATACAGTTTATAGGTAATGTAAGTCTCTGTTTGTTTACTTGGGTCTGTGTGGCTGTAGGCCCTGGCAGGACTGAAGAAATCTCTAGCTACAAGAATACACCAGCATACCTTCTCTGTAGGTATCTGTATAAATCTCTTATGGAAGACACAGCATACTTTGTAGGTATCTGTGTGAATCTCTTATAGAAGACACAGTATACCTTGACTGTAAGCTGTAGAGAAATAAAGCTGCACCTCATCCAGCAGCTTCTCCCCTGGTACACTGCTTTCATAGCACTAGATGGTACTATGCATGCTGCTGAAGTAGCAAAGGCATCAACGATCTTACCCAAATGATCTCTATTGACAAAAACAAAAAACAAACAAACAAACAAAAAAACACCAGAGAAGGTGAGCCCAGTGGTACAGAAGTAGCACAACTATTATGAAGTAACAAACCATTTCATGATTGTATTTGAGGTCCACTCCACACTAGGGAATCCATGTCTAGTATGTAAACCCAGACAAAAACCTACAATTGAGGAAGTCATCGGCCCTAGCTAGAAACCTCCTACCACTGTTTAGATGAACTGACAAAGCAAAACTACTTTCAAAATATTGATGTTGATACCTGCAGACAAAAGCAACACCCAGCTTTAATCAGAGAAGCCTCTCTTTGCAGCGAGCAAAGGTGAATGCAGAGACTCATGGCTGCAGAGGACACTGAGAATAAATGAGAGTTGAGGGCTCTGGCCTAAGTGAGACATTTATACTACCCAGTGAGGGCTTAGGGAACATTGCAGGGTAAGGAGAGTAAGACTGTAAGACACAGAGGATAGGTAGAAGGGCTGTGAAATGTCATAGTCAACACAGACAACAGGACAACACAGCCACAGCAATCATGAACTCAAAGCAGCAGTGTATACAAAGTCATGCCCACCCAACTGTCAGCTATGGATGAGGAAGGGACTGGTGGGGGACACCTTACCTTACCACTTACTGCTAAACCATTCTGGGGGGGGGCATCATATCCAGTTGTGTACCACCAGTGAGCTTGCCAGTCTCTAATGGAGAGTTCCAAACCCATGGTCACACAGATGGCCCACAGGCAAAAATAAAACAAAAAGCCGTGAATTTGGGAAAGAGAGTTTGGGAGAAGAAGAGTGGCTGATGGGGTGGGAACAAAACAAGAGGGAGCAGAGCGAATAACCAGAGTACATTATATATGTGTATGAAATTGTCAAGGAATAAAATTGACAAACTAGATTTCCATCAGCCAATGAATGTATAACAAAAATATGCTATATAAACACAATGGAATATTATTCAGCAGTACAGGAAAGTGAAATTATGAAACTCACAGGTTATGGATAGAGGTGGAAATGATCATTCTGAGTGAGGTAATCTAGACCAAGAAAAACAAATGCTACATGTTCCCTCTCATATGTGCATGCTATGTTTAAAACTTTGGATACATGTGTATTTATCCAATGAGGTTGCACATAGAAGTCAGAAAATTAAAAAAGGACTGTAGGGGAGATTTCAAGGAAAGGGGGATGGAAAGTAAGTGGTATGGAGAGAGAAAGAGGAATAATGGAACAGGAAGGGTGACATGAGGGGGTTAGGGCAGTGGAGGGAGAATGGGGAGGGAAAACTAACAAAGACTTGAAAACACTACATGGAGATCTATTACTGTAGAAGTTTCCCAATCAGATATGCACACATATACAAAAGGAGTTTAAATTGAGGAGAGATAAGGGAGAATGACGCCTCTCCCAGACACCACTGAATACCAAATAAATGCCTAGTGCCATGGATGAGTTACCCATTTTTGAGTTGTTAGTCACTAAGATCTCATAGACACCCCCCACCAAAGGTCACAGGCTATTATCTTTCTTCTTGGTTAATCTCCAGAACTTTACAGTAAGGCTCTATTGCTGAAGACACCATACACTTAAGTCATAGGGCACTAAGGACTCAGGGTGGTACTGACCTGGAAGCATCATCCCTATTGGCTAGATTTTACAGTGTCTGAACATTCTATTTACAATATCAGGGAAGAAAATTATTCCATAATCTTACTCCACTGTGAACCCTGCAAACTACAGTAATGACTGGCCCGGCAAGATATGCAATACTGGCACAAATGTTATGGGAGTAACTAACCACTTTCCGACTTACAACCCACTCCACGAGAAGGCACTTATGTCTGATACTGTAAACTAGGTCAAAAAAACCTGTGAGTGGCTAGGACATAGGCCCTAGAGGAGAATCTAATACTATTATTCCATATATGGACTTAGAATTAAACTGTCCCCTAAGTTCTTATTTTCAGGCCTATACATCAGTGTATCGCTCATCCTTCATCAGAGACGCTTCTTTTTTCAGTGGAGGATGATAAATACAGAGACCTTCAATTATCAATATAGAGAAAACAAGAGACTGTGAAGAGTCCTCAGCTCTAAAGGAGATAGATACCTAAATCACACCCCTTTTCTTAATGTTCGGAATCATCATCACAAAAGAGGAGACAGACCGTAAGAGTCAGAGGAGGTCAATGTCTGCAGTGAAAGATTGTGTTTGCTCACATGAACTGACAGTGTCTCTGAATGTATGGACAACACCTTCAAGATCAGGATAAGCACAGATAGGGGAGGAGCTTAAGAAGTCCCACCCTGGCTGTGAAACTATTGGCAGCTGGTAGTTACTGAGGATGAGAAGTCATTTATCTTCAGGGATGCAGCCCCTGAAAAACTACCTGTACTTCAGTAGATGGTCCTATAGCCATACATACATAGGTAACCCTAGGTGGACCTTTTAAAAAATTAAAAGATAGCACATGAAGTTGGTAAGGGAAAATGATGCAGGGGAGGACCAACTGAAGGGGAGGGAATGGGAGGTGGATTTGGTCAAACCACATTTTATACATGTATGAAATTCTCAATGAAACTACAAATTTTATTAATAAAAATTAAAAAGGAGTTTGGATGCTAGACATATCAGAATGTGTAAATGTCTTACCATGGAATTTGCATTTGAATACATAAAAGGAAAGTTTTAAAACTTATCAGAGATAAGAAATTAAACAGTGACTAGCCAGATTTGCAAGGGTCCATTTGAATTTAAAAAACACAGTAACCAAATGAAAAGCTGTATGGGCGATCTGAATAGCAGGATAAAGAGAGAAGAAGGCAGAATTCGTGAACTGGAAGATGATCAACTCTAAGAAGGTAGTGAAGCTTGCCTCTAAGGAACCCTAGAAAGTATCTGGGGCATCTAGGCTACTGGTCTCCATCTCAGCTCCTCACCTAAGGCTCCTCACAGCTTGAGCGCAGCCATCTGCATAGATGCAGGGGTGTGCACAGATTCTCATAGAATTCTGTTCAAATAGGAGGAAGTCATTAGTCTACTTCCACCTAAGTGACACACACAGAAGAGAACCTGGTAACAAGGGACAGGTACTGAGAACGGAAGATAGAAATAGTCAGAATTGCAGGTGTGTTTTGTTTGGTTGTTTTGTCTTTTGTTTTTTGAGTCATGGGATACAGGTGTGTTTCTTCAAGGAAGATTTACTTTTGTTCTGATGAGAATCTAAACAAAATTCTTTGTGATTTCCCAGGTCACCCAACCTGCAAATTCATGTCAAAGCTGGCTCTAGGTCACAGTGTCTCCAGAAATGCTTCTTTCCTTCGGTGTTCACGAGAGAAAAAGTAAGTAGAAAAAGAGGAAAAGCAATATTTGAAGATAGGACTGAAGAGTTCATAAATTTGGTGGGATGCATTGATTTCCTGATTGAGAAAGTCTAATAAGTCCCATCTAGAATTGTTTTTTTGAAAAAATTCATACCGTATAACGATCATGAGACCTAGCATCAAAATAAAACTAAAATAAAAAACAAAAAACTAGCTGAGCGGTGGTGGCACATGCCTTTAATCCCAGCACTCAGGAGGCAGAGCCAGGCAGATCTCTGTGAGTTCGAGGCCAGCCTGGTCTACAGAGTGAGATCCAGGACAGGAACCAAAACTACACAGAGAAACCCTTTCTCAAAAAAACAGATAGATAGATAGATAGATAGATAGATAGATAGATAGATAGATAGATAGATAGATAGATAGATAGATAGATAGAATAAAAAACTAAAAATGCCAACAACAAAGAAATGGCATAAGGACATTCTACGGACTCTGGAGTTCCAGCTAGTAGATGGAGAGGTAGAACAAGCTGGAATCCCCAGTTAAGCTAATAGCTGACTTCTTGACAGCAATAAAGGTCAGCAAAATGTAGTGGGGTGATTTAAAAAAAAAAACTCTTTGAGAGATGAGAGCAACAGGCAGCATTGCTAAGTGGGTCATTGTGGGTGGACCTCCACCTTGAAGATTCTGTTATATAGCTTGGGAAAACTATATGAAAATGACTAAAAACATGTGGAAAATTAAGTACCAGGTCTTAGAGAGGCCTGGAAGGCCCTAAAACTCAAGTTTTATGAGCTTCATGGTAAATCCTCCTGTGGTAGTGCCCTGTGTTCCTCTCCTGCAGGCTCCGGCTTTCCTGCTACCAACATCCTAACCTTGTAGCAGAGTGCAATGCACATTCTGCGTGTGGTCTTCCAAAGCTGACCCAGCGCCCCTCTTGTCCTGTCATTGCTCAAGGTTCTAGAAAGCAGCTCAGTGTTGGGGAGAATCTTTGGTCTGAGTCTCCATCACATGCCGGGGGCCAGCAAATGAGTGAGGATCAGAAGTTCTGAACAAATGCCTGAAGCAGATGTAAGGACGGGTTTGAAGATCTCTATGTGCTTCGTCATTGTATCGATGACACTTTTCATGTGAAAAGACAATTTTAAAAGACCTCCCCCTTTAATGTGAAAAGAGACTTTTTTCAACGTGAAGAGGCAGTAGATATTTTTCTGCACTCCTCTTCCTTACTCATCCCTCACAGCAGTCAGATATGTCTTGCTACTTTCATTGAGGCTGCGCACTGCCACAAGTTAGTCCCTCAACCACCATCTAAGGCAGACAACACGGGACAAAGCAATAAAGCTGTACACCAGCACATTTCTCCTCTGATTCAAAAGATGAGAGCACCTTCCTTGCCTCCCTTGGCCTCCATTCCTCAATTGTCAGCACTGCCCTGAAACTCCAAAACAATGCATGCTTCCCAGAAAATCCGTGCCTGCTGCATTAGTGTTATCATTACTGCTGCCAGAACAGGCCCCACTCAAGCCATAGTGCAGTGGAGGATGGCCCCAGAGGAGCACCCTATGCTACCTGGTGGAGAATGGCCTATTGGACAGTCTCTAGTCACTCAGCAGCACTCGCTTTGTGCAGCACATCCACTGTACAGACAAAGACCTAGCCTTTGTTAGCCCTCACATCTAGCATTTTTGATACACCTAGACTTTCTATTCTGGAGCAAGTTTGGGGTCTATTGGTGTCAGGTAGAGCAGTCACATCCGCTTCCTGTCTTCTGAAGTGCTGGTTTTAGCCCTTTTATCTGAGAATCCAGCACTTCCAAACACCATCCAAGAACACTTGAGAGCAATGCCTCAGTATAGGTGGTTCTCATCTGAATCCCAGTCCTTGGGAGGCTGAGACTAGGGACCTGATTCAAGGCTACTTTGGGCTATATAATAATGAGATTCTATCTCAAGAAATGGGGAGGGAGATGGATATGATCATATTCATTGCATACATGTAGGAAATTCTCAAATAATGGGTTAAAGAAAACAAACCTCCCCCCAAAGAATTAAATTTAAATTTAAAAAAGAAAAATAAAATTTGTAAAGGGGGAAGAAAGGAAACGCCTCATTGATCGGTGACTGCTGCACATCAGTTACATGCGGGCTTCACTCAAGGGACCGTCTAGTTTTCATTTTCTAGCTCCTCAGACCAACCTTGACAACTGTGTTCTTCCTGTCTACTCCACTTGGAGCTGTCTGCAGAAACCAGCTGCTCGTGAGCCTCACAGGCACCTGAATCTTTGCAAGCTCCTGTCTCCTTGAACTTCATGTGGCTTCCCAACCCCCTCAACTTAGTGGCATCTACTTCATCACTGGCCATGTTAGCCTGCCCTGCCTTTTCTATTTCTCCTGGAGTGTCTGATGCCCCTATTTGGGAAGTGTGTTGCGTTGTAACTGTGCTTCTCAATGCTGACTGGGTGAGGCGTTTTTTTGTTTGTTTATTTTTTTATGGACATGCTTGTGCCTTACTTTTAAAGGTACCTAATTCTGGAAGCTTCTGGGACTTTGAAAGTTCCCTGGGTGACTCTGATATGCAGCCAAGGATGAGAAACACCACTTCAGAAGCATGCTGCCTTGTGATTTATTAAATGATCCTACATCTAAGCCTTATCTCCACAAATACAGTTAATGTTTTGAGTCCAGGTAGTGTTGTGTTTTGTCTGTTCCTGTACCCTTTATATAAGCTTGTCTCCCCATTATAGAATTGGTGCTCACTGACGGCTTGATTGATTGCTTAGCTGATTTCAAATGATGCTGGATAACACTCCCTCAGATAGAAGGAAAGAAACCTAAAGTTTGCTTTTGGCTCTGTAGCTAGTGAGCCATGACCCTCCCTGGCTTTCTGCTTCCTCATTTGTAAAATGAGTGTGATAATTAGGTTTCCAAGGGCCTGGGATCTCAAATAAAAGACTAGACTAGATGCTCATGAGTTATTTTCAATATATCAAAAGGCCACTGCAAATTCTATATTGCATATCAATTTTCCTATTATTAGTGTATTTTATATTCTTAATGGTTGGCAGTAGGTAGAAATAGAGGGGACTCTCAGTAGTGAAGAGGTTACACCATTTCAAATATGATTCTATGGCTCCACTTGCTCTGTGTTTGTGATCTAGTTGTCTTAGGAAAGAGAGTGGGTTCTAGTAAAGAATTTGGAGTTAGGCTAACCTGAGTTCAAATACTATCTTCACAACCTGCTAACTGCTACCCTGAGCAAGGTAAACTCATTCCTTCATGTGTGAAATGGGAATGCTAATGGTGTTCCTTCTATAGATTTGCAATGAAGATGGACAAATTGGTGTGTGGGAAGCCTTTACCAGGCAGCACATTACAATTGTTCCATCAGTGTTACGTGTACAACAAGGAGTGTGATGGACAGAGAAATACGAGAGCTAACACCAAGGTGAGAGAGAATAGTCCAAGATGCAAGAACTATTTCTGTAAGGCTGTAGCCAGCCTGGGGGGGCGGGGAGTTCACAGCCAGCTCATGCTTGGGGAATAGTCTTTCAGCTTCAGAACACACGAGCAGCATCTTCCACTGTCAGTGTGCTGCAGCCCGCCACAGAGTATCGTTCTTTTCAGGGGAACATAGATACTCCCCAAGGCCAGGTCTCTCCATGTTTGTATGTATCTGCGTCTTCTAGAAGCCTTGCTAAGATAGATGCCAATTCCCGGGGCCGGCTGCCAGATATTCTGGCTGAGTAGTTCAGGAAACCACATTTCTGCATTTTTAACAAGTCCACAGAATCACTGCTCTAGGGGAATTAATCTAGAAGAAAAGCCCAAAGCCCAATAGACAGGCAGATGGTGAGGTGATGGGGACATTTACAATGACTATTGGGGCAAGTGTATTGAGGAATGTGTGTTTGTGTCTATGTGTGAGAGAGGATGTGTGCCCTTTGTGTGAGGATGTGTGTGTGTGTGTGTGAGAGAGAGAGAGAGAGAGACAGACAGACAGACAGACAGACAGAGGCACACAGAGATCAGAGCAGCTATCAGGCAAGACTAGTAGGTCAGGAGTGCTTGCTGGCCATGCATATGGCAACACTGTGGAGGTAGGAAACAGGAAATGAGTGTGCCTGTCCTCGGAGGAAGCCAGCCCTCCCATCCTAGGTGTGAGATAACTGAAACCTCTTGTCTTTGTGGGACCCTGGGGATCTGGATGATCACACAACAGCTTGTATACCCATCTGGACAATTCCAAGCTGAGAGAGCAGCCGCAGTGGGGCCCCAGCTTTGGGTTCCTTGCAGACTGCTACTAATATTTTTCTCCCATTACTGTCGACTCAAGTGGAGTCACTGGCCCTTTCTGTAGTTTTCAGGATATGGCGGGTGCCATGGATAATGGAGGTGGCGCTGTCCCAACACCTACCACAGCACAAAGAAGAGGAACCTCACCCAGTAAGAGGCAGCCACCATTTTCAAAAAAACATTGGCCTGGAGTACTTTTCCTTGTTTTCTCTGTTCTAGTCAATCTGCTGCTGAGTCAAACTCTCCTCTGACAATGGAATGTCATGATCACAAACAAGACAAATACTTGAGGGTTTGGTTGATTGTGCCGTGTCTGCCGTAAACCTTGTTTGCCTTCCTAAGACTGACTTTTTGTAATTACTATGTATGTGGGTAATACCGAGAAAGAACAGAGCTTTCCCCTGGATACTAGACATTAGAGTTTCTATATTCCTCATATCTACTTCTCAGCCACCCTTGGGAAGGAAATGTCCCTGAATTGAAATAGAAAAAGAGTATTATGACTTCTTAACCTATTCTCAAACCGAGTCCTTATCTGAAATTGAATCCAACTTAAGAATCTTAAATATCAACAAAGAAAAGCAGGGATAAGTGTTACTAATTCTCCAACCCAAAGTCCCATTTCCATTTGCAGCCACATTGAAATAAAGCTATTATCGGTTCATGTCCAGACGGACAGTGCTCCGCATTACATAAAAGTCGTGGCAGACATGCCAAGAAGTGCGTCTTCTTAAACCCCCGCTTCCTCTCTGATTTTCACACGCAGCCCCTATTTTGCATCTTTGTTACTTGCACATTTACCCAGTAGGCAGAGTTGCTAATCGGCTGCCTAGAGCCTGAGCTTCATTAAGGCGACTGACTGCACTGGAAAGTAACCGACCACTGCAAGCGCAAAGTCTTAACCTCATCCAGCTGACTGAGGAAAGGCAGGCTGTCAGGGGCTGCTCTGGGCCTCCTTCCCACTTCTTGCTCTTCCAAACTCAGGCAGGGATGAGGACAATCAGGACCTTCCTGTTAGGAAGAAGCTGCTTGGCTCCCCTGTGGCCTTAAGCCTAACACAATGTTCCAATTCAATTTAACCAAAGGCACCTTGCATGAGGCAGAAGGGGTGGTAATGTTGCAACTGGGAACTTGCTCTGATATTAATAAATCTGGCTAGTATTCCCCATTTGGCTACTGATCTTTGTAGATATAATTTTCTCAGAAAGAGTGGTAAGTTTTAGGATTTAGACATCAATTTCTCTACCTTGAATCTTTATTAAAATCCCTCACAGTGTTTGAACATTTACAAAGTTATTTTGCAGCCCTTTCATACACTGTCTGAATAAAACCCACTCTACATTATAAATAGTCTGAAATATTTTGCGTCACTTCATATTTAGGATTGCAGAAATGTAAGAAGAAAACGGTCCATTTCCATTTAAGAACGTTACCTATGTCTGGATGCATCAGTAACCATTATTCCTGGAAACTGTGGTGCTACCCTGTGATGAGAGGTAAGAATCCCGTACATTTCGAAGACTTTATCTAGGATGTCACTGTCTTTGACAACTTAGAAATGAGGTCTGCCTTACCGCTGAGAAGCATCCAGTTGTTTGGCTCTCAGAATCTTGTCTGCATCCCGCCCGACACAGGAATCTCTCTTACCTTGTCCTGTGATCATTGGGGATCACTTGCATCTGTGTGGACTGCCACAGCAGGGATACAGACAGGGTGTCACTGAGACTTGTAAATTATCTCCTAAGTAAACAGTCTGAAGGAAATTAGCAAGATTTGAAAAGTCTGAAAAATTACCTGGTGAGAAAACAGCTATCTGAGACATATATATATAATACTTCATGCATGAAACATTTCATAAGGAGAAAAAGATCTTATTGACTAATTGTAGAAATAAAAACACTTTAAAACTAACTATTGTAACATGAATTGCTAAACAGTCTTATTAATGGAAAACCCAGAGCCAGATATTGGGGTGAAAGCTGAGAGATCAGAGGAAAAGAACAAGCCAGCCACAAGTTCTTACCACTAGGAAATCTTCAAGTAGCCCAAGAGAAAGCTACTTCCTGTATACTCACGTCTATATATATATATCCTGCCATCTTACTTCCTCTCTCTGCCCAGCTACATCACTTCCTCTTTTCACTCAGCTCTATCACTTCCTGTCTGTCTATATAGACCCCCAGACCTCTATGGTTAACTAGTGCTGAGATTCAAGGTGTGTTCCACCACACCTGGCTCTGTTCCCAATGTGGCCTGGAACTCACAGAGATCTGGATGGATCTCTGCCTCCTGAATGCTAGGATTAAAGGCATGTGCTGCCACTGCCTGACCTCTATGTTTAATATAGCTTTGTCCTCAGATCCCAGGCAAGCTTTATTTGTTAGAGCACAAATAAAATATCACCACAAACTACCTTGGAATAAATTTAATTACCTTAAGTTGAAGTTGTATAAGCACATATTGAAAGTTTCCCAGTATTTATTCCCAGCATATTTTATATTCTTTAGAGTCAAAATGGTCCTTTCGATATGCCTGTGTGTGTCTTTATTCTCTTTTCTTCTATCTAACAGTCCAAGTTCCCAAGCTTTCATTTACTTGAAAGTCGGTAGTTAAGTCATTTATTCTCTTCCTTTTCTCCGGTGTAAACAATGCACATTCTATTCATTATAAGCTGTACAATGGTTTTTAGCATCACTCTTGTCTACCCTTCTTCCATCAGAGACCTGCCTGGATAGATGGGGATCTTTGCTCGATGGATGATATGCTATGTAAGCTTCAGCTACTTAACCTGTGGGTCACAAGTACCTGAATGCAGGGTTGAGAAAAACTTGGCAACAGTAAAAGATTTCTGAACTTGATCAGCCAAAAATTAATTCAGAATTAAGCTCTTAATGAATGCAACATGTTTCATGTGGCATTTGCCCGGGCTGTGTTTATTGTGTGGCTTCATTGCGGTTTTGCTTCTGAACCCATAGCCTGCACACTCTGCACTGCTCATACCTTTGTATCACACAGTGCCAATGAACATTCCTGAAGCACCGTGACTCAGATGGGAGGCTGCTGCACGTTATAAATGCCAGTGCCTCTGTTGTGCAGATAAAGGATTTTGCTCTTGTAGAAAAATAACAGCTTAATCAGAGAAAACAAAGGTTTAATAATTTGTATTATCTTTCCTTGGAATGCAAGTATCAAATTAGTATATCTTGGATTGGATTGTTTGAATGTTTGATTTTTCTAAATTATTGTGTGAGTTACTGTCTTGAGCTTCATCCCCACCCCCACCCCCCAAAAAACCATTAAATCAATTTTAGTTTGGGATTAGAACACAATTTCCAACTATTTCTGAAGTGGCTCTAAATATACTTGTGTGGTTTTGTACTGCATATTTATATGGAGCAGTCTAGGCATTAATTATTATAAGACAAAACATTAATCAACTGAAAAGTGTTGAAGAAGCTCTATGTTTTACAGTTGAAAATATTCAGCCAAGATATAATTCTTTATGTAAAAAAAAAGAAACAAGCAAGTCCATCTTATTATGTGCAAATTTGCTTTAGCCTCTAATAAATAACCAAATTATATGTAAGTCAAAGAATTGTTTTAAAATAAATTTGATTTACCATCAGTAAATGCTTGATTTGTGTACCTGTTTAGCAGCATCTAAAGACTTTGTGGGCAAAAGGAGCTGCTAGCCAAGAAGGATTAAGAAGCCTTAAGCTAAATAACCCTACCTTTTTCTGAGCATAATATATCAGAGATTAAATGAATACATTGTATATGTGGGTGAGGAGTTCGGTTTTTTGTTTGGGGTGGTGTGTGGCTAGAAGGGCTGGGAGACTGTTCAGTTGGTAAAGTGCTTGCTGTGTGAGCTCCAGGCCAATGAGAAATCCTGTCTCAGGTGATAAGGTGAACAACTCCCCAGTAACCATCCGGCCTTATTTGTGCACCCACACAAACGCATACTTGCCAACATACATATATGTATGTACACAGGCAGACAAAAGACTAGGTTACCCTCAAAGTATTGTCCCCTCTAAGGTACATTCTCATAGTTGATTCTAGTAAAGGGGAGAATTGAACATCATGTGTGAACATAATGACTAAAAATGGTTCGAGTTTATAAACCACCCCCCTTTTCTCACTCATGCTCCTGACCTAGCTTTCCCACCATTTCAACAACAAAGTATATCTTGGATTTTCTGTGAAATGCACCTTCCATCCTGCTACTGATTTTGCCCAAGTGGCTTGCTTTGTTTTCCTGCCTAGTAGATCCTACCACCATAACCAAGGAAGTTGGACAGCTCAGCCTGCAGGAATCCTCCATCTGGGTCTTAGGCCCGGGGCATGTGGATTCTGGTTCCCATGTGCCACCTGCTGGTCTCCTGGGTCACTGCTTCCAAAGTGTGGACATAGTGCCATGTTGTGGCTGAAGAGAAGGAAGGAGGAGCCCTTCACAGCAAAGCACAAAGAGATCCTAGAGTCTTGATTGGCGGTCAGGCAGCTCATTCTTAGTAATGTAAACAGAGATCAGTCCACCAAACGTGTAGCCCATCTTTAAAAATCCTTAACCCTCAAAGCGTTCTTAATCATGCATCCCCTAATCCACAAGCTGATGCTTAAGAAAGAGAAAGCAAGAACAGGTTCTGGAGTCACATCACAACCGATGCATGTGAAGGCTGAATGGCCCAAGTAAATAACAACTGAGAGTATTTCTAAGCATATACCAGTCTCTCTAGAATGAACTGAAGAGAAGATGGTCGTGGGAGAAAGAAAGATAAGAAAAACACACTTTTGCCAAAACTATTACTTGATATAAATTTAATTATCCCTACTTAAAATGTTGAACTTTCTTTTTTTTTTTTTCAATCAATCTAGCCTGTCTAGACTTTTATGGAGAAAATAAACTAAACTTAAAAAAGTCATTGATTGTAAGTTTATTAAGAGTCAAATGAAATCTCTGAGACATAAGGAAGCTCTCTAGAGATAACAGAATGGAGCCAAGGGCAACAACTCAGCTCCGAGTCAGAGTCCAATGAGGTTGCTCAGAGATCTCCCGAGAGTGGCTGCTGACCTCACCTAGTCAGGCTCCGGTGTTAACACTCAGCTTGAATGACTCCACATGGAATATCTCTGCTTCCTCCTGTACAGTCTTCATCTTGATCAGTCTTAAGTTTACTTATTTCTAGATGTGTGCGCATGTCTTGTTTTAAGAAGTATTTATTTCTTGCACACTATAATATAGTCTAAACATTGTTTTATGTAAAGTACCTTCTTTCCCAAAGGTATTTCTCTAGCTCTCTTTTTCTTGAGCCATGGGTACCAAGATTTGTACAAGGAAGCCACGTCAAAGAGAAATGAATGAGCACTTTTCATTTCCTTCTTCAAAGGCCAAAATAACTACTCAAGGAGACAATCTTCCCCAGCATCCTCCTGTCTGGACCCCTAGCAAATTCTACCTGTTGAAACACCAGTCTCAGTAAAATCTAAAACTATAGCCCTCAGATATAAGCCCCATAAGTACTCAGTTTTAAAATTCTAAATAAGAAGTGATGATTTCAGCTTTTTTCTTAGCACCGTACTTCTAGGTTATCCCAAGGACATTGGTAATTTGAAATTGGTATTTCCTGCACATCTTCGTTCCTCTGTATTTAAAGTGAGGGCAGACATCAGATTGTGGATAGAATTACATATCTGGGGTATGATAAACACTCACAATAGGTTATCTCTTCTGAGATACATGTTATTTCATCCTCATGTCATTGACAAGGGTGGATACACTCCAGTGAGCTAAAGCACTTGTTTATTGGTTCTCTAACACCCATCATTTCATGTAAGGAAACACTATGTGCCGAGCAATAAGCAGGATGGCAGGAGCTCGGGGTTAAACAGGCATAAAATCCCTACCTTTACCATTCCATAGGTTCTCCAGGACCAGAAAAAAGAAGCTACAGATTTTTGAAGATACATAGTAGATGTCTAGAAAGAGTAATGTGTCATATCCATGGCAACAGCTTTCTGCTCACAACTATGGTCCAATGAGCTCATTTCAAAGTGTGTGGATTCTAGCCTTAGTTTGGAAGAAGCATACAGTCAATCAAGTGAGATCTCCTAGAAGGGAGTGGAAAGTCCTTGGTGGAGGCAGGCATCAGAGAAGTTCTCAAGATAAAAGGTATTTTAGGGGCAGTCTTTAGCAAAGGGAGAAAGGGAGCCACAGAATTCCGGTAATCAAGAGAGGTCTTTAAGAAAACAGTTCAGCCGGGTGTGGTGGTACATGCTTCTCTTTAATGGCAGCCCTGAGGAGACAAGGGCAGGCATGTCTCTGTGAGTTCAATGCCACCCTGGTCTACATGGTGAATTCCAGAGATACAAAGTGAAATCCTTCCTCAAAAATGGAAGGAAAGAAGGAAGGAAGGAAGGAAGGAAGGAAGGAAGGAAGGAAGGAAGGAAGGAAGGGAAAAGAAAGAAAGAAAAAAAGAAAGAAAGAAAGAAAGAAAGAAAGAAAGAAAGAAAGAAAGAAAGAAAGAAAGAAAGA